>JACEGR010002164.1:0-138031 GCA_014170235.1 Listronotus bonariensis | reverse complement strand
TACCCTGTTTCGTTGCAAGCGATAGTAATAAATCATTTAATTTTATGGCAATTCGCTTTCTGTGTTAGTCCGAGTATAAATATTTTTCTTCAATTCTACCTGTAATGTCCTGATAAAGCATCATAATTTTAGGCCGGCAGACTCCGCTCTAATATTCGTCAACCTCTTGGGTCAAATACAAAGGAATAACAGATGTTTACCCGTATTTACGTGGGAATAATGTGATAAAAACCTTGACAGTGGCGGTGCGCTTGAGTTTATTTTTGGAACTTACCCTTTTTAAACAGTTTAGGTAAAATGAAAATCTTGTTTCTTTTATATGTGTAAAAAATTATTTTAAAATTTATAGTATATCAATATTGTACAGTTGGTATAATTATAGTAAATAATAACCATTTTATTAAGAAAATAATACACATTAAAAATGCATAGTCAAAAAATAATTATTTAAAATCTATACCTAATTCAATATGCTACATAATCTACATCTAGTTATTCACATTCTTCCATATCTGACATACTATCACTACTTGAGTCATTTGAGTCTACTTGTATAATTGGAGGTTCAACAGTTGTATCTACTATTATATCCAAAGCATTAGATATGGCAATAATTTGAAATAGTTTTTTTTATATCTACTAGTTTAAACGTAGTATTATTTCTGTCTACTTCACCTTTCACTTGTGCCCATATAAGTTCTATGGGGTTTAGTTCGCAGTGATAAGGTGGCAGCCGATATACAGTTATATTTTATTTCTTAGCTATTTCATCAATTACAAAACGTGTGTAGGTACTTAGCTTTATTTGTGGCGACTTCACTTTTTACTAGCTGCAACAACTCTAGTTTAACACTATCTGTAGGATGTTCAATATTTTGCTGCATCAACCAGTATTGAATGTCTTTTTTAAACATGCTTAAATTTGGAACACGATCTACTTTTTTGGAGTGGTAACTTGCCTTATCCATTACAATAATCGAACCCTCTGGTATTAAGTCGATCATCTGCGAAAACCAGTCTTCAAATACATCAACATTCATATCTTCGTGATAATCTCCTGCTTATTGAACTCAAACATTAAAAGACCTCCATCCACAAAACCATTCTCGTTTCCAATATGAGTAATTATTAGTCTACGCTCCTTTCCAGATGGAGGTTTTAAACCCGTAGAAAGTCCTTCATTAAAAAGCCTGGCGAGGAGTTGTTATATTCCCATCTTGCCAATAATTTTTAACGGTATGTCCTTCATTTATCCAAGTCTCATCTAGATAATATATTGTCTTTCCTTCAGTACCTAACAATCTGCTTTTCGTTACCAGTTAAATGGCCGAGACATGCGCGTTTCTGCGGAGAAGCCATTTTTACAATACTGTAATACTTTGAACAATACTCTAACAATTTATAACTACTCAGTTGCACATACGGAAAGATACTATATATAAAATGTATAATCCTTATTTAACACAATTCGGTGTATTTCTACCTGTTCTTTGCACAAAGACTGGTGCGCCTGTGGTTTACAACCTTCAAACCGTCCCGAGACATTTTTATTGCTATCTCTTGCAACGAAATAGGGTATAAATATTTTAAAAGAAAAATGTAATATGCCACTGCTTTTTGTCGGAACAAAAATTATTTTAACTGTGATCAGTGCTCTGTAAGTTAAAAGTAATGCCAAAGAATATAGTAGCTACCGCAATAGAATTACGGACACCTGTATAGTCTTTGTCAAATAAGAAAAATTATAAAAGTTTTCAAGTCCCCGTTGACTCCAAAATTTTATTACCCCACTTGTCGGTGCCTTTTTGCGCTGATAGTAGGACAAAGCGGAGCGGTATAATAAAGGGTTTTTTTAAACTAGTGGCGATTATTGTGTTTATGGTTTAATGTTTTCTCTTATTTAATTCCATCGACTATACCTAATTAAATCGGCGCCAAAAATCGAGGCCCTCAAAGAATAACAGCAATGGTTTCTTTTTGTTAAATTAAATGAGAAGCATCCATTCCTGTGGACATCGTACTACGCAAAGGAATAAAATACACAACATTATTTTACGCGTTGGAGGGCGAAAAATAGTCTCTCTCGGTTTAAGTAAACAAAACCTGACGAAAAACACACAAACACCCATCCTCAAGTATTTTTTTGATCCTCGAGATGTTCTCGAAAGGTCGATAAGGACGGTAAAACATCTGAGCGGTCCCTTTTAAGTTTCTTTTTGATAATTACCGCGTTAAGATTAGATATATTTATAGAAAAAGGAGCATGATTACATATTTTCAAGTGGTTTAGGTAATTTTAGACTGGAGAATTTGCGCTGATTTTTTTCAGTCGAAATGATAAGATTGTTGTTATTAGATTGTCCTTTAAGGCCAAATTTTTATTACCTTGACTGCCATTCTAAGCCAAAAATACGGATCTTAATATATTTTTGATTTATATGTTATGGCTCTTCGGGACGCTAGATACTATGTTCAGTGTTGGATTTACCAGCAGGCTGAGTAGGCTGGAGCCTAGTGCGGAAAATTTTAGGGGCGGCAGCTTTAGTTCGTAAAAAATAAAAAAACGACATGATTTAAGTAATAAGGCATTAAGTAAATTGTTTTTTTCCGTGACAACTAAAAATGACATTTTATTCTTGTTAACAGTCGGGCAAGTTTCGTTCTTGAGATAGTCATCATTAAACTTGAATAGAAAACTAACCTAAATTCACCACACTTAATATTTCATTTCTACCTCCTAAAAACCCATTTTTCTATTTAATTTACCTATCTTTTCCATAAAATTATAAAGCTTTACTTTTAATCCCGTATTGGTTAGAGGCTCCGCTCACCAAATTAGGTGCCCCACGCAACCAGAAAAAAATTAAAATATTCCGTAAAGTAAATATTAAATTTGAATATTTGTATCGTTCATGAAAATAATAAACACCTAAAGACCATTTTTTGTCTTTAATTTTACCAAATAGGGGAAGACCTTTTTTGCTTTTCAATTTTATCAAGAATGGAATTGCTTATATAGGGGCTCCGACATACAGTTCCAGAATATTCCTATAAGCAAATTAAGCAATTGCTTAGGGCATCACGTTCTGGACGGCACCAAAAAGGGGCACTAAAGATTAGAAAAGAAAGAAAATAGTAGAAAATAGTAAGACCTTTTTTTGCTCTTTAAAAGGTCTGGTGAAAAATAGTCCTTCCTACTCTAGTGTAGAGGGCACCACAGGCGTCGTGCTCTTAGGGCATCACGAAGTCTTAATCCGGCACTGCCGACATAGCTATCCGGCCCTGACTTACAGCCTTTCCCACGAGTCGCCTCTGATTGGATTTATAATAATAATTTTTGCTGGTGAATGTATTGGAATTCCTACAATAAAGAAACTTTACAATCAACCCCCATATACCTCAGAAAAAGTGGTGTGTCATTTTTACATTGAAATCAATAGGTACTTAAGTCATTATTATTCCATAAATTTTTCAACATCCATCAAAACATCGATCCGCTTCGCCGATAAAAAGTAAAGTATAAAATTTTTGATTACAGGAAACAGAGGATATGCCGCATTGGCATTGGTTAAAAGTGCTTTTAATACGACCTATATGTGTTTATAAGCAGTGGCGTAGGCAGTTTTAAATAATAAGATAATTACTGAATTTAATTAAATAAAACACTTTTGATTTTAAAAAGTTATAAATTATAGCATTATTTAAACTAGGTACTATCAAAAAATGCACATTAAGAAAGTCTACATTTATTTTATATGTTTTTGTTATCTATAACATCAATTTTATTGGAATTATTTATCTACTATAAAGATTCAATAATGACTAGTATAGTTTTTCGCCCAAATAAGCTCCGTCGGCATAATCTGCTAATAAAAATAACCCCTTAAAAGACGATTGCCTGCAATAAAATGATTAACGGTAGTCGGGAGGGCACGGTCGTATTGTGAAGGTATAATAAGACCGTGCTCTCCTGACTACCGCTTATCGTTTTATTACAGGCAATCGACTTTTTAGGGAGTTATTTTTATTAGAAGATCATGCCGACGAAGCTATTTGGGCGAAAAACTATAATTAGCTTGTAGTGGATCATTCATTTAAAATGGTAATTTGTTGTTTGAAACCTAGTAAAATTTTGCCCATTTTGACCCTTTTTATTATTATTTGTTTACCTCGGCAAAAATGCATAATTAATTGTTACTATTTAGTACTCTTAATGGTCACCAACTAGTTTTAATAGGGGTCTTTTTATAAAATAACATGACCGTCGCCGTCCGGAAAGAAAAAACCCCAGGACGGAAGCGGTCGGCAATGGCGCTTACTCTCCCCACTCCTCGCACTCGCCGCCGCTCGCTTTCACTCGCCTCTCACCGCGATGATCGACGATCTAGCACTTCGTTGGCGAGTCGACTATAGCAAACGTCCGCCCAAACTACGTTGCCGGTCCGAATCCGGACCGCGGTCCGCCAGTTGGTGGCAGTGTTGCCAACTCTAAAGTTTTCTACTAGAAAATCTACTAGATGTCGCTAAGGCTCATACTTCATATTATACGTAAAATTTTTGGCGATCAACCAAACTCTATACGTTTTAACCGCGTAATAATTGGATTTAAATAACAGAACTTGGTAACAACTTGTACGTAAATTATATAAACTATATAAACGTCAACACCAAGGTTAACTAAATCCGCTTAACGCAGTGGTAAATACCGACTTCTTTTGGTTATAATTGGTTGAATGCCTAAATTTGATGATAGTATTAAGTAACATACTACAAAAAATGGTGGCGAAATTCCCCACGCAAATAATATGACGACTGACGACGTGCTAACCTAAGCTAGCAAAACCCTTCAGTGTCTACACAAAAACGGAAAATTAATGGAAGAAATACCTCTATAGATCCATAACGTTGTTTTAACTCATTTCAAACAAAAAATGTCAGATGACGCGTCTGATGTGGTTATTTTTAGAATGTAGAATGAGAAATTTTGTACCAAATCGCTGTATGTTGTATAAACCATACTCTTGGATGTCACCGTGATTTTACTATAAATTGTTCTAAGAAAAAATTTACCTACCAATTTATTTTTCTACTAAAAATTCTACTAACTACTAGATAAGAGATTCGCCCACTAGGCGAGTCAAAAATTCCACTAGATGTAGTAGAAAATCTACTGAGTTGGCAACACTGGTTGGTGGCCCGAGCCCTAAAGGTGTGCATACACCAGTCGTCTATCGATAAACTTATAACTGGGCAAATTGAACCATTTATATATTTGTGATTTCTCTGCAATAAGACATATCTGTACGACGGCGATTAACATGGAAATGGTAGAATAATAAAAAAGAACTCCTGTTTTGTTTAGTTAGAGCGCCAAACAAAAAAATAATTATGCATTTTTGTCGAGGTGACCAAATAAAAATAAAAAGGGTGAAAGGGGGCATGGGCGCTGGCAGGAAGACTTCCAGGGGGTGAAAAGCGGAAAACAAAATAAAAGGCAAATAAAATTTTTAAGAGCAAAAAAAAATAAAAAGGTCCTTCGATATAGCACCGTCTTTGTCCTTTGTTTGTCCGCTCCTTCCACAACAGCCAGGGTGTGCAAAACATTTTAAACAGTTTTTACCTTTTATAGAAAATACATGTAACTGCATATAGAATAGTATATTGTGTAACATGTAGGAAAACCGCTATATTTTCTGACGATGGTGGAGTTCTGCAACCACCAAGAGTCCAGAAATATGATTGCCTACAAGTTGCACATACTATTTTTCTCTGAATAAAATAATTCTTTAATTTTCTTTTTTAGATAGAATAAAATATTTAATTTTATTAGTTTAATAAACTTATTATAAACATTTTAATAATTCGTATAGAAAGTAGATATAATGGCAGAGGCGCACTTACAGCCTTGCCGCCCGTAGGCTATTTTATTTTCGCCGCCCCCAGCCTTGCCGCCCGTAGGCTATTTTATTTTCGCCGCCCATTTCCTCATCTTAAAAAAAAAAGGTCCTCACTTCCATTGATTGTAGGTACAAAGAATAATTCCAAATCCAACAAAATTATTATTTTGAAGAGCAAAAAAAAAAGGTCCTCCCTTCCATTTATTTGCCGCCCCCAAAATTCGCCGCCCTAGGCTTCAGCCTACTCAGCCTATTGACAAAGGCGCCACTGTATAATGGTATTGTGTCTCGTATTGTTGATAAACTTTGAAAAATGTCATCTGTGAAAGTATAGGATGCATGGAAAAGGTGAGCGTCCGGAAATAATATTCACAACCATTTTATACCAATTTTTAGTAAATACAAAATATGCAGGTATTGTTCTGAGTATGTATTTTTTTATTTTGCTTTGTTTCCACGCCACTGGTCTAAAATGCATTTACAAAAACAAAAGTCCCAAGAAAGATGAATAAATTACGGTCAAAAATTGCAAGTCACTGCCCCTTTTAAGCTGATATGGCCCAGTCCCGCCCCTCTTAATGCACTCGAACACCATACTCTCTTATTTCAGTCATCTGCAATCATATTTTTAAGATCTACTGTGGGCATCGGTAAAAACGATTCTTTAAGAGCAGTCTAAGTAGAACATGATGGAATATATTAACAACTTCTCACTTGAGACTGTGACAGACTCCTTTTACAAATATAATTTATACTTTCTGTCTAAAACTAAAAGTAGATATTTCTTTTAGTTTTTGAGATATGTCTTATACAGAGGCTAATTTAGGTTGTCCGCACTCTAGATATGCAGTGATAGGATTCATTTTGCTTAGATTAAGAAGAGATAAAAAGTTAGAAGTCACCTTCGATGTTGATGGACTTTTTGATTAAAAGATGAAGGCCGCCGCCATGCTGCAGGTGAATTAAGTGATTACGGTTGGTTGCTGCAGGTAGATTAATTTTTTTCTGTCTACCTACATTAGATCGTTTTTTTTTGGTTGCAGGAATAAAAACACAAGCTTACCAAAGAGCTTTTGTTTTAATATATTGTGACCATAGCTGCCTTCAAAAACATGACTTTCTCTAAGAGAAAACTTTTATAAGATATATATAAGATACAAAGTGGTAAAAAACTTAACCACCCTGTATCTCAAAAAGTTAAGCCATTATTTAGGACATAGATGTATTTTAACTTTTCTTTTAAAATTACCCAAGGATTTATACTCTTACAGGTCAACATGTTTTTCCTTAAATACCTACCCTGTATAATTTAGACCTGTTTAGAAAGTGATTTTTTAAATCCAGATATATTAAATTCGGTTACTCAAATCAAATTTTTAAAACTTATAGGTAGGTACTACCTTTTTTAGGTAAAATATATTTTAAAAAATAATTTTTATTTAAAAGTTAAATACAGACTGGCTCAAAAAAGTTATATATTTTTTTGTTATTTTTGCAAGACACCGCAAGTGGTGCCCTCTAGAGTTTTAAATAAAATTGATTGCAGCTTCCAATTTTTCACCTCCCAAAACCATCCTAATGCTGCCCTCACCACTGATCTCGATGGATTGCTAATGTTATAATCTGCGCGAAACAAAAGTTACATTTCATGGGCGAAAAAACCGGTTTGTTCGCAAGCCAGTTGAGGGTAAACGCACCCGGACCCAAACAAACTATACGCATTTGGTGTATTCCTTTTATACTCTAGAACCGCCCGAAACCGTTCTTGAACTGTCAAGAGTGTCAAAACTGTCAAAAATACAATAGACTACAATTAAAAGGAACACTTTTGGTGTCGTTCCGGGCGGTTCTAGACCCTAAAAGGAATACGCCAATTATAGGAAAGAATGTGTTGACAGCGTCCTGCTTTTCTGTTCGAAGTACGGTAGCTAATGAGCGTTACGGTCAGACCGCGGACGAAGGGTATGGGGTGCCGATGTTTGTATTTTGCCACGGCTTTTAAGTGCGCATGTTCGTCCACCCACTGCGCGCGGTCGTAAAAATCCGAAAACTGCTTCTTGCCACTGCTGATCTAAATGTAGGTTATCTATGGCCCTCACACAATCAGCATTGCCATTTTTTAAATAAAATTATCCATAAAGAAAAATAAAATAACGGTGGGTAAAAGACTGGGTTGCAAAGCGGAAAAAATATTCCCATGTAAAATTTGTTATTTTGTTAAAACATACAGGGTGTTCCTTTTAAACACACCAACTTAACAATAGAAGTTCTATTTTTGAGACACCTTGTATATTACCTGGTACTATCAATAAAAAGAATGTATCCAAATAAACATTTTTTACTTTGGGTTTATTTTTGTATCTTGTAGGGAAACCCGGGTAAAGTGAACACCCCCGGCAAAGCGAATAGTCCCAATTATGCCCAAACTATTCGTTTAACATCAACCTCGCGGTCAGAGAAACTTGTGGCCATTATGTCTTAATAAGCGGCAAACACATAAGCGAGAGGCCGAGTTGCGCAGCGTCTTGACGACGGTAAATTCTGTTTTCGATAAATAATTTTTAATATTTCGAGGCAAGTGCTTTGATGATATTTTCTATATTATTTGTTTGTCATTCTTGAGCGTACTATAGTTCTATTGTATGTAAAAGTGGCTTCTTATATTATACTAATTATAAAATCAAAATCAACAGTTTTTGCAGGATTTGGCCTAACCACAAAAATGGCAGTATTGGGCAAAGTAAATAGGGTAAAGTGGATATGGTATCCAATTTAATTTACCCGAGTTTGAGAATATTTAATTGCAGATTATAAATATTATTTCGTGTACAAATAGAGTTGGGACACCTGGTACATTATATTTATTTTTTGTCAGTTCAAAAATTAAAAAATTAGAAAAGTAAATTTAAAAAATATATTAATGTTTAATGCTTTATTATTCAAAAACGACTCGTCTGGCAAAAAAATTTAAAGAGATGTTTTTTGTAGGCTATTTAATTTCCTAAAAATATTTGCATAGATCTTTTTTTTATCTTGGTAATTAAGCAGCTTTAAGGCGAAAGTGAAAGTACAAATAAAAATTAAAATTAAAGAAAATAGATCTCTTGAGATTAATAGATATAAAGGGCTCAAACCTACACGATATTTTTTTTTGTTACTTTGAACAATAATTTCGATAGATTTTTCAAGATATAGGTGATGTACTTCTTATTTCAAACAGCAATATGTTGTTTTTTTGTCTTATAATGTTGTTACTTTTGAATCTAACTAAAAAAAAACAAACCTTTATTGTTCTAAATGTGTCTTCTAATTATAATGTATGTAATGTAATATATGTATTCTAATATATTACAGATTTAATATTTGCTTCTGGTGTATATCCTGATGTTCTTAAGCAATCAGTGATCATACCCTTACAAGGTGGTGATAGGACAGATCTAAATAATTTTCGACCGATAGCCTTGTCAAGTGTAATTAATAAAATTGTCGAAAAATGTATAAAATTCATACTATGGAACTTTCTGTTGCAAAATAAGATTATATCTAAGTGTCAGTATGGTTTTAAAGAAGGTGTTAGCACTTCGAATGCACTTTATGATGTTTCTAAATTTTTAATTGATTGTCTTGATAATAACTTAAAACCGCTTGCTGTGTTTTTGGACCTAAAGAAAGCCTTTGATACTGTGGACCACCGAATCTTATTGGATAGATTGTATGACATTGGTGTAAGAGGTACAGTCTTAGACTATTCACAACAGACCAAACATTACTTGTTTTTTCAATGCTAAAATGCCGTTTGTTTTGTTGCCATGATTAAAATACTAAACATGAAAACACAAACGTGTGTGACAAAGAAAGCAAATCAAAATAATTTGCCTTTGTTTACAAATACCTTTGTGTTGGCAACACTGTAAATAATATAATGACGAAGTGCATTTCGATTGCCAGAGGTGTGCCATTCTAAGGCAATAATAAAATAAGCAAAAATAACACCAAATAAGAATGTTTTAGATAAACTTGTAAAACTTTTCTAAATAAGATTTGGGTATGTATAATTTTACGTTTTATAACGTGGATATAAAAATATACCTCACATTCTCAAAAAAAAACTTCATTTTGTTTATAAGAATGTGGGGTTACTGATTATTTATGACATAGACATTGATGATTGTCTTATGTATTTATTTTTTAAATAGAAACTTCTTTTAAAGCCCAATTGGTCATTTAGATGACGTAAAGAAACATGAGCGAAAATTATCCCAGACATCGCCTAGCCCTTTTTATACTGATAAATCCCCTTTTGTGTGTGTTTATTTTTTTATTTTAAATAAAGGAATAAACATTTAAAAAATAAATAAAATATAGAATAAAAACTGGATATGTAGCTTAATTTAAAAGATTGTATTACTAAAAACGTATATTCCTAATTTTTTGGACGCAATTTTATTTTGCTTGCTAGTTTATGGCTTTTTTGTGCTTGCAATGTAAAATATGATGCCCATATATTATAATTTTAAACCAAGAAATTTTAGTTAGTAACTAACTAGACATGGTAAATTCAGAATATTTTAAATAATAGATTGAAAATCATGATCTTTTTATTTCAAATTTTTATGGTATTAAAAGTATTCTAATCTATTAATCATACAAAATAATATGCATTCCTTTAAAAAGACTTGATGTTTTACCAACCCTTACATTCGGTTGCGCATTCGCCATTCTACACATACTTTACTTATAAATGAACTGACTGATTATGATAATACCCGATTTGCACTAACTAGTTCGTAATTTATAAAAGCACACTAGGCGCTCAGGTTTCGGTACGATCAAGGACCGATCAAATATCTTACATGGTATTTAAACATCATTCAAGGTAATTCTTTTAAAATGCATGTAAATTATTTGATCGGTCCGTGAGAGTACCGAGACCTAAGCGCCTTGTGTGCTTTAACCTTTAGCAAACAAGCATTCAATTTTTTTATTATTACTGGACACAAATATTCTTTACTTTCATTCATGCTCACCAAATTTGCCATTTTTGATTTTGGGTAATATTTGTGATATGCACTTTGTTTTTGACTGAATTTAAGCATTTACAAAACAACACAAAGGTTATTTCGAGTAGACTAAAAACCAGTTACAAAGGTGCCACAAGCGTCACACAAATAAAGACGGCAATCAACTATCGCTGTCTAAACGCGTCGTTTACAACGTGTGCGAGCAACAAAAAGGAGAATAGTTGAAAGTGAGACAGAACTGGTGACGCCGTGGCATCTTCTCAACTGGCAAGAACTTTACAATATAGCGATAAGCGAAAGATACCACTTTTAATACTAGTATATTTTTTTTGTTTAGAAGTTTCATTATTTAAAAATTTTTGTTTAATTTTAAAAGCTATGGATTTAAGGTAGGAAAAACTTGATTTTCTTAAATTTAGGGTAAGACCAAAATAAGAAAGATAAGTAATTTTAAAATGTCTCTTATTGGCAATTTTTCATTTATTGCAAAAAGTAAAAAAAACAACTTGTTATTGAAATAATATTATTTTTAACAAAAAAGTAACGATAATTATTTCATGAAGAGGTTTTTGGTAAATAAATAACACATAAATATATCTTTTATTTGCTTTTCAGTAAACATAAGAAATACACGAATATACATGTTTTGTCACTTCAAAAGGTTCATAGACAACTAAAGCAAGAACAATGTGGTATAAAAACACAATCAAAATAACCAAAAATCAAGAGAATCTCCTATTTATATAGCATCCACTATATTAATATTTTTTCCACTAGCAACATTTTATTTAATATATGTATGTATGTAAATCAGGAATTAAAAATATAGAATGAGGATTTTTTTAAATAACCACTTATGTATTACATTTGCTTAAAGGCAGTTTTACAAATAATAGTACATCATTTAATTTAAGATTTATTCTCATAAAAGAAAATGGCACTAATATCATAATTAGTCATTTGTAAATAAGTTATGTATATGAAATAATGTAAAACATATTATTATGTATCTCATAAAGAAATAAATACTAACAGACTACGCCAACAACGATGCGACGCCAATGAATTGCAAAACAAACATATGTTTACTTACTTGTGAAATGACACATCACATTGGGGTTTAAAAAGTCTATTTTTTGCATACTTGGCATTCACGAACCATATTGTCGGTAATATTGTCCAATAATTTACACAAAAACACTATAAGACACATGAAAAACTGAGAAAATAACCAAAACAACCATTTATCACAAGGCAACGCTGCAAGTAATGGAGCATGAGAAGTGATAAAAATGCTACGAGACTAGCCAATTCGAGCCCGCTTGGAGGCTATAGCCCGTAGCAACGTTGTCGGGTTGTTTAGTCAATTTTCCGTGATTTAAAACAAAAAGAAAAACCTGTAAATAATTAAATATAATGATAATTTAATATGAACATAATAATAGAATTCTGATATCAAAATCACCTTAAAGTTTAGACGATATTCTTATATAGTATTACCAGTAAAAATTGTATTAACAAATAAATGCAAGCATGGCAAAAGCCAAGACTTTTAATATAAAATAGCAAAAGTGGCACTAGCGCTTGCCCTATGACTTAAGCAAAATTATCTTGAAAGCAAATAGTCCAGTCAAATCGGAGAAATTTTTAATGTCTGATCGTAATCAAATGTAAACAAGTTTCGTCTCCTGTAAAGGATAAAAGGTCATTGGGTAAAGTACTGAATTTATTTAAATCGTATTTGGTTGGTAGATTTCAACGTGTAAAAGTTAATAATCTCCTTAGTGAGGAAAAGGAGGTAGAATTCGGTGTTCCACAGGGCACTGTGCTTGGTCCTATTTTGTTTGTTATCTATATAAATAGTTTATTTAAACTCCAGGAACCAGATGAGATTGTGTGTTATGCAGATGACACTGTGCTCTTGTTCAAGGACAAAGAATGGAATGATGTATTTAATAAGGCTGAAAAAGCGCTTTTTAAAATAAAATTATGGATGGATAGCAGCATATTGACACTTAATAGTGAAAAGTCTTATTTTATGCCATTTTGCCCTGAATAAGCGAGGTCTTTCGGCTAATAAAAGCATTGTGTTACATAAAGGTAACTGTGACGACTTTAAAAACTGTAAATGTGATGTTAATATAGCACGTTGTGAATCAATTAAGTATTTGGGCGTTTATTTTGATCAGTGTTTAAAATGGAATGCGCATATTGAATATGTAGCAAAGAAAGTGAGAAAATTGGTTTACAAGTTTTATCAGTTAAGATAATTTTTGTCAATTAATCAATCTCTTAAATCTAGTTTAATTAGCTTTGGTTGAGTCAGTAATGGGTTACGGAATTATAGCTTGGGGAGCTGCGTGCTACAGTATATTACACTCCTTAGTTAATGTTCAAAAAATATGTACTTAAGATTATGCTTTGCAAAAACGCAGCTTTCCAACTGACACCTTATTTAGGGAATCTGGTATGTGCACAGTTAGACAACTCTGATTGTATAAGAGTAATACATTTTTCCCTAAATTTTAAAATATTTAATAAATTTGTATCACATTTGCACGAAACCAGAGCTGTAAGTGGAAATTACATATCTCTACCGCAGCAGTTCTTTTCTGGAACTCAGAGGCATATTACCTATGTCGGACCTAAAATACTTAATATGATGCCCATGGGGCTGAAAAACTAATACAAATATCAAAGTTAAAATAAAGCAGTGGGTTGTAACTAATTTTGTTCGGATTTGCCAAAATATCTCTTGGTTTGTGTCTTAAGTGAGTCAACTTATTAAATTATTTATGTTTTGTCAATCATTTTTTTATTATTTAAATTTATTATATTTTAATTCTATAGAATTAGGCAAGTATTTTTAATGGCATGTGAGTGGAGCAAACACAAATCTCCTGATTCATTTTGCTTCCACTCATATGCCAAATATATTATATTTTCGGCAACTGTATACAATTTTTAATTTGTAATTTGTCATTTGATTAGTTTGTTAAATAAATAAATAAATAAAAGTAATAATTACCATCGAAATCGAAATAAAATTCTTGGAAAACCGTAAAAAATCTTTTTACATGCCAAACAAGCCCAAAAGTCTAGACCAACATTTGACATTGTCGGCTTAAGGTTCGATATCAAAGTAGGCAAACAGATGATGCCGTGATTTCGAATTGTAACAATAATATCGATTTCGAGATTTTGTTTATATTTGAACAGTGGACATGGTTTAAACAAATGTTTAATTTTTGATAAGAGCTTGCTGACGTTATTGACTCGAAATATTTATAGATAGTGCGTTTTTTTGGGCTAAATCTAACTAAAAAAATACGAGGTCTCACTCATCGACATAGACGCCAAGTTTTTCAAATATCAAAAAAATTGAAATTTCCTAAGAGATAAAAATAATCTATCAAATAATTTTATTAGATATTATAAAAGCTGGCAGTGCCGGATCAAGGTATTTTTTTAACTGAAGCAAAGAGTAAAAGTTGCGCCTTTAGTGTTAAAAAATCAGGTTAAAAATTGCGCCCATTCACCTTAATATTGCGCCTGTTCCGATGCATCATTGGGAGAAATAACAATTGAAGACTAAAATTAAAAGGTCTTTACATTCAGTAAGTTTTACTTTCTGTCCATCTTCAATTTTCACCTCTCCGACCTGGCGCTGAAGCGGTCGCTTTATGTCTTTAAGCTTGATCCCGGCACTGTAAAACTTAAAAAAAAACTTATTTGATATACCTATCTCAATTAGTTTCGAAAATATGGTCATCCAAATCAGAAGAATTCTTTTTAATTTTCATTAGAAATCAATTTACATTACTATTTTCTTCGGTTAATTCTGCAGGGTCCGTATTTATCATTAGAATGTCCTATCACCTTTCGAGATAAACAGGGTATAACAAGAAATATATATTTTCTTAAATAAAACACAAAACACCCTCCACATTAAATCACCTGAAAAAAATCAAGCAGCTCTACAAAAATACCATATTTAATAGTTCTATCCTTATTGGTTTTGAAAATGTGGTAAAAAAATAATAAACAATAATTGCCGATGATATAATTATATAGTTAGATCCATATTTATTTCATTCTGAAAGCGATGCCGCCAAGTACACAAAAATGATAAAGCAAATAAACCTTTTTGTGAACAATGATTTATTGCAGCAAAAAATATTCAACCCGACGACTACGCCACGCCTTACAGGTTTTATGGCACGCCAGAGACGAAATAAGAGGATGTTTTTTAGTACGCGATACGTGCTTTCGCAATATTTTTATTCATTAATCTAAAAATATGAAATCAGGCTCTGTCAGAGGCTATGTGCTTTCAAAAAGGTTTGTTTACTTTATCATTTTTTGTGTACTTGTGGGCATCGCTTTCAGAATGAAATAAATATGGTTCTAACTATACCTACCTACCTAATTGAAGTTTATACTTATTCTTAAAATTTGGTTGGCCATATTTTTGAAAGTAATAAAAGAAGCGATATCAAATGTAGTAGGTAAGTATTTTTTAAAGCTCTTTTAAAGATCTTTTTATTGGTAGGTAATATAATAATCAGGCAGTGGCGTACAGGGCCGTACGCAGAAATTGATTTTGGGAGAGGGCAAAAGGCGACAACCAAAAGACAAAAAAGTCTCTAGGTTTAAAGACGTCTTTTTGGGCTTCTGGTAGCTTTTTTGGGCTTCTGGGGAAGGGGCAATTATCCCCATCGGCTCCCCCGTCGTACGACTCTGGTGACGTAGCTAGGTTAGCAGGGGCCCTGTGGCAAAAACTAAAGTGAAGCCCTAAAAAGGACTGTGCCTCTTTTCAGCTACATTTACATATTTTCTTTTCACTTCTAAACCCAGAAGCTCCTCTCGACTCCAAGAGATCCCTCTGAGCTAGGGGCCCCGGGGCACCGCCCCGCCTAACCTCAGAGTAGCTACGCTCCTGAATACTGGCTGTTCCATTAAAAAAATCATACTTCTTGTCGTACCCTGCATATCACACGAGTTAATAAAATTCTGATTACTAATTTAGAATCGAAAGAAATCGAATAAACTTAACAACATTGGCGCAATTTGAGGGGCTAGGGGCTTAGCCCCCAAAAACGAAATTTAACAAAATTAGCCCCCCAAGATTCCCAGTATCCAAGCAGAAAATTATGTGAGTAAAACCTAAAACCTCAACAAAAATGTGACAAACCTAAAAACAAAATGTGGCTAAAACCTGAAACTTGTTAATAATTTCCACATCTTTATTAACAAATGTACTTCTTTTATGTATTTTTAGCAAAGTCGTGTTGACAGGTGACATGGTAAGGCACTTTTGGAGTATATCATTCTCAAAGTTGTAAACTTTTTAACTAATTATTTAAAACAGTACACTGAAACAAGGCAATTTTTTTTTCATTGGCCAAATAAATATTTCGTTGTAAAAAATAAAGAGCATTATATTTTAAATGCGCAATTTTTTTCCTTAAGGGACCACTTTCACTATTTTTTTTGCAAAGTTCCAAGGCTTCCCTCATACCTTTCGGGACTACCAAGACTCCAGCCCCCTAAGAACGGAAACAAATTGCGCCTATGCTTAACAAACTGATATTTTTATTTATTTTGTACGATAAGAAATAAAAAAGGTAATGGAGGTTGTAACTTTATAACTTCAATTTAAACAAAATATTATTTGGCTTTTTTCCAGAATAAAATTAAAAGTTTATTTAACATTTTATGAAAATTAAAACTTTTATACATTATGTAGAACTATTCTGCTCTTACACAATATAATAAAAGATATTATTACTAGAAATAAAATAATGAAATATTTTATATTAAGTTACTTATAATACATAGGTTTTAATCTATAAACAAAGGTTCATGAGCACTCGGTTGAAATAATTTTAATCTATCGAAATAAAATCTTAACAAGACGCCAGACTGAGAACTGGGCCAATGGTTGCGTCTCAAAAATGTGGTAAATAGTTTACCAAAAATGTGTTTTCCACATTTTTGAGACGCAACCATTGGCCTAGTTCTCGACTGGCGTCTTGTAAAGATTTTATTTTATTAGATTAGAATAATTTCAACCGAGTGCTAATAAACCTTGTTTATAGATTGAAACCTTTGTATTGTAAGTAACTTAATATTAAATATTTCATTATTTTATTTCTTTTAAAGTAATAATAACTTTTATTATATTGTGTAAGAGCAGAATAGTTCTAGATACTTAATGTATAAAAGTTTTAATTTTCATAAAATGTTAAATAAACTTTTAATTTTATTTTGGAGAAAGCCAAATAATATTTTGTTTAAATTTAATCTCCCAGGAAACAAATAAAGCATAAAATACTTTATAACTTTAATAAGTTGAACAACTTAGCCTCAGGAATTTTTGGTTGCATTTTTTCTCCACTCAAATCAGAGTTTTTTAGAAAATTTTAAATTTATAGTTAGTAGAAAAGCAAAATATTTAATTAGTTTTTATAAACATTATTATAAAAAAAAATAGTCAAATTCTGTGCTGATGACTTTATAAAAGTAGGTACATTTTCACATTTCATTCATAATAATTACCTTATTAAATTTAATTATGCCAGTTTCATTAGATATACAAACACGAGTAAGCAAAAAAGTGGTAAAAATATAATCAACAATTAAGTGCTAATTAACATTTAACAAATTAATTACAAATTTTAAATTATTAAATCATATTATAGTAGTAAGGAGGTGTAAAAACATATTTTTTATAATGAAAATACGCCAGTAGCGGCTCGTTAAAAATGGTTATAAGCCACGCTGCCCCAACGATACCTATATAACGAAAAATACACACAGAACTGAAAGAAGTTCTTTTTAGAGGTATGTAAAAATACACTACGTTTATATCGAATAGTTGAAGATAGCTTGAGTTAAAGCGGCTTCTAAAAGTGGCTTGAAAAAGGGATATAAACGCGCTTGAAAGTGACTTAACTGACCATCGTTCAATAAGTCAAGTCTGAAAATAAGTAGGGTTGACTTCACTGAAGCCGATTAGAAACACGATATAAACGATTCAAGCGGGCTTAATAACTGCCTAACTTCAGATGAATGCTTCCTCGAACGTCATCAGTGTCAAATTCATATATTTATGATTTTGACATTTTTATACAAAATATAAGTGGAAAAACAGGTGAAAAAACGCCGCATGCGTACGACGATGGCCTGAAATGTTCTTGACCTCCATTTTCAATCGACTTTCAAGCCACCGAAATAAACACGTAGACTTGGAAATCGCTTCAAAGCCGTTTTGTTTTCAAGCCAGCTTGAACTATTCTATATAAACGTAGTAATATACAGGCTATTATAAATTCTAGATGCATCATTAGGATCTCGGAAACGGTAAGAGATACAGGGTTGGTTAAATTATGCCAAAAATGCGCAATTTCATGCAATCTTCAGTAAAAATAAATGTCGGATTATTTTTGCTAGATATCTACTTTTTTCCTATACAAAATGGCGTTATAAAAAATAAAAATTTGTCTTCAAGCCGCCATCTACTATTTTTTTAAGCCTAATATACTTTTGTTTTAATTTATTTATTTTTTCACTCAGTGTTGGACTGGTCACTGAGGAGGCACTCACGGAAGTAAAGTGAGAAATAATTCCAAAGTAAATAAAAGAATGGGATAAAAAGGTCTACAAATTACCCTCTGCAGTATGTAATAAAACAAATTAAATTTAATATTAAAAACATTTTAAAAGCCCCAAATTATTGATGTTCTCTAGACTATTTTTTGCAATCAATATGTTTAAATTCAATAGTTTAGAACACATCTCTTTTTTACAAAGCATTAATATAGTTATAAATGTACAGGGTGAGTCATCGATAGAGCAAAGCGGATTTATGCGAAAACGGTAAAATTTTTTAACAGGATTTTTTAGTGATATGTTACACACAGTATTGCATATTTCTAAAATATTTTGGCGTGTACAGGGTGTCCCAAAATTATAGCGAACAAAAATTGATTTTTTAAACGGAACGCCCTATATTTTGGCCATATTTTGAGTCTACATAAAGTTCTTAGCATCTTGGCTATTCATAGCTTCCTATACCTAAAGTTAATAGTTTGGGAGTTATAAACAATTGAAAATCGGAATTTTTTATCTTTGACCATTTACTGAGCAAAAACAGTTCAAGATGCAGCAAAATGGCTTTCACTTTCCTATCTTAACTTTTAAGGGCCACCCAATGGTAATAAAAAATGAAGGTCAATTGAAGGTTGAAAAAGGTGAATTTTTACCCTTGAGTTAACCTTCACATTTTGCTCCCATTAGAAAGCCCATAAAAAGTTAAGATAGGAAAGTGAAAGCCATTTTTGCTGCATCTTGAACTGTTTTTGCTCAGTAAATGGTCAAAATAAAAATTCCGATTTTCAATTGTTTATAACTCCCAAACTATTAACTTTAGGTATAGGAATATGAATAGCCAAGATGCTAAGAATTTTTTGTAGACTCAAAATATGTAATAAAATATAGGGCGTTCCGTTTAAAAAATCAATTTTTTTCGCTATAATTTTTTGGGGCACCCTGTACACATCCAAAATATTTTAGAAATATGCAATACTTTGTGTTACATATCACTAAAAAATCCTGTTAAAAATTTTTACCGTTTTCGTATAAATCTACTTTGCTCTATCGATGACTCACCCTGTACAAGTATCGATTTATTAAATTTTAAAAATACAGTAGTTTTCGTAATGTAAACGTATAAACTTAATGATTATGTAGGTTTTTTCCCTGGTCACATAAGTTTGATGACGCCGATCTTAACGACAAAAATATTTTTAATATCTACACAAAAGTTTAATTTACATTTATTGACTTATTCTGATCTACATATTATGTATAAATATTTATTAAAATTTAGGTAAACTGTGAGCGATCACTATCAAAAATTTTGAAGACGAAGCTATAAGGTTAGCGATCCTACAAGATTTTCTAAACTATACATATATGTGTGAAATAAGATTCAGTAAAAAAATGTGGATAATAGAGATTATTTGGGCTTTTCTTTAGAATTAAAAGTTTTATGTTATTCCCCTTACTGCATATATACTGTCAGCACAAAGCAGGGGGCCTTGCAAAAAGTGGGGGGCAAAAGAATAAGAAAAATGGAAGCGGACCAAACCCACCAAAGTACATAAATAATTTACTAACAGATTTAGTATATATATTAAAAATACAAAAATAAGCAAATTTACTTTTGTTTATTTTTTTTTTTCATTAAAATAATAACAAACAAAACAAAACAAAGGGATATATAGGTACACATACAGTGTGTCCCAGGATAGGAGTTACAAAAGGACAAATGGACCGAAAATTTTAAAATTTCTTTTGGGAAAACTGGTCGCATGGTCCAAAACTAATAAATACAAAAATTTTATTACGATTAGTAATATACAGGGCGAGTTATAACTACAAACATAAAAAATGCATGCATGTTTTAACAGTTTTTAAAATATTTGGGTTAAGGCAGCGAATTTTAAAAAATATTTAAAATTATTAAATATTATGTTAAATTTGGCTCCCTCCTGCCCATTTTTAAGTTGTAATGCGTAATGTAAAAAAATGACAATTACATTTTTTTACTCTCGCATGCTTTAACTTTAAATTTTAACATAAAATTCAATTCTCTACAGCATTTTCTTATACCATTTAGTTCTATTTTTAAAAATAAAAAGTAGTTAACTTCCAGGCATGTTTCATATTTTTAGTTTTAACTCGCCCTGTATATTTTTGCCAATCGAGAATGTTATTATATATTTTCATCTGTTTAACACATATTTTTATTATTAACTGGATACCAAAATGAATTATTCTTTTTGTAAAAATATTTTGCGCTGCTAATACAATATTAGTTAATGTCCAATGTGGGGCCCGGGCCCCTTCCTTGTCCCCGTACGCGCCGCCGCTGCAGGGGCGGTCATATCGACTTTCTGAGGGGGGCCATAGGCCAGGAAAAGTGTGTGAGGTGGCAAAAACGAAAATTTTGACGCCCCTAGAAGCAAATAAAATTTTAAAGGAGGTTCAAATTTTTGGCAGAGCAAAAAAATTCCTCACTTTTCAATTCCATGATCACACCCTCACCCCTCGGACCAGCCCTGGGGGGGACCATATCATCATTATATGCCCATATTTGCCATAAGATATGTATGAAATACATAGGATGTGGCATCAAAGGGTGGGGTCATGCCCCCCTATGACCGCCCCTGGCACAAAGTCTTTCATACACCATTTAAAGCACCATTTACTTTGTATGTATTTTTGTAATATATTTAGCCAAATACCCAAATTAATAAAAACAGGAAACTTAATATTTAATGCTTTACCTTGTTTTTTTTATACAGGGTGATGTGTGTGCCAAATATCAACTGGATTGGTTAAAAAATAAATGCAATATGGCGAAAAAACAAAATAAAAATTGAACTTTGACGGCTTGAACTCAAAAACGAATGACATTTTGAAAAAATGTTATATGAAGCTCTACCCTTATTTTGTTAAGTAGTATCATCCCCTTAAGTTTCGTGATCGATTTTTGAATCACTCCTGTATATTTGGTTACATAGGTAGACACATATTTCACTGAAAAAATACATATAGATACAAAGTAAATTGTGCTCGAAATGGTGTACGGAGACTTCTTGCGCTGACTGCATATTTTATTATTAAAATTTAATTTTAAGTCTAGGTACCAAATATTAGCCATTTTAAACTTTTCTCCGGTGGGCCAAATCGTCCCCAGTCCGACACTGTATTAACTGGTTTTTAAAGTATCTGGACCCAAATACAGTGAATTATGTTCCTTGTAAAAAAATCCTCTCCGATTCATGTATTAAATTCAATCTTTTAAACAGCTGTATACAAAAAACAAGCTGTTTCTCTCTCTCCTGCTAAACGCAGAAATTTCTGAATATTCATATATGTCGTTCCCTAAATTGAAGCAAATTTTATCAACCCCAAAAAAACTTCCATCCATACCTTTCAAAGAGCGACGCAGACGCGCGGTTCTGGTGACGGAAGCAATGAATAAAAATACCTATGCAGGAGTTGGATTTTGGGTTTGGTTGGTAAGAAAGTAAAATCTGAACCACCTATAATTCATTCTGAAAGCAATGCCGCCAAATACACAAAAATGATAGGAAGTAAACAAAGCTTTTCGAAAGCACATAGCCTCTGACAGAGCCTGAATACATATTTTTGAGATAAAAAAGATTGCTAAAACACGTATCACGTACCTACTTAGAAAACATTATCTTATTTCGTCTCTGTCCTGCAATAAAAGATGACACGTGCCGTAAAAAAGCATGATTAATTATTTATCTTGCATTATAAAAGGTTGCTATTTTTCAATTGCAAAATCCCTAAATATTACAAACATTCTATGTACAGATCGGTGTGCGCATTAAAAACCAGTGCACGATGGGCCAAATGGTCCGTAGTCCGGTTTCTGATGGTTCTAATTGTAAAAATAAATAAAATTTGGAGCTTAAGGAGTACTGAATTCAAAAAAAATGTTACCATTTATGACAAAACGCTTTCAATAGGTAAGTCATAGGGTAGGGCGGGGCTAGTTGAGCATAGAGGTAAGTTGGGCAATCAAAATATCTCAAAACTATCGACCGCACGGGAAAGCATTAAATAGCACAAAGAAGGGGGTTGCGCGAGAACGGATTGGGCAACCACTAGTAGTGACGCGGCGATCGAGAAAAGTATCCGTGCGCATTGTTTATTTTGTGATTAAAAAGTAAAATAATTGCAAGCCGGAAAATTTTATCTGTAATAGTTAAATGTATTCTGTTCTGAATCAGGTAAGTGTTAATCTTAAGTAAATTTATTGCAGTTTTAATAGGTATAAAGATTTTGAATACAATTCTAACCGGTTTTTTAATAAATTCACGTTTTCTTTAAAATTTCAGGTTGGGGTTATAGTTGAGCTGCAGTTGCCCAACTAACCCCACGATTTTAAGTATAAAATGTTTAATTTTATTTTTATTTTTTAGGATACGGACTTATAACAGTAAAACACTAAAGTCTTTTCAAGATTTAAAGAGGCTGCAACCCAAACTTTATACAAGCAACAAAGAAAACGAGCTGACCTATCTAAGTTATACATTTTCTCTGGAAATAGTTCAACCATACCCAAAGGTTGATCCAAGAAAAGCTGCAATTTTAACAGACAGAAGGCATTACAAGAGAAACAAAATAAAACTACTTAAAAGTTTAAAAAACGAAGATAAATTGATAGATATTAAATCCAATAGTTAAGCTAAGCTAGGTACGTTGCTGTTTTATTAATAAGATTTGTTGTTTTGTCACTATAAGATTATAAATACTTATAAAATGCAAATTGTCAAAATGTATTTTTATTGTAAACGTATCTAACATTCAAGCCATGATTTAACTATACTTTTTAAGTGCTCCACTAGCCCCATACCCTTGCTTAACTTACCCCTCCTATGGGGTACGCTGGGCATACTTGACTATCTACATTAAAATAGATGTAGCTTCTAAATTCCACTTTTTAGAAAGAAACTACTATGGACACTATTAATAAGAAATAAATTGCTAATCCATCAGTATGCGTTATAAGCCATTAAGACTTATTTTTGAGGAGCTATAACCGATCAAGAGAAAAATTGCTCAACAAGCCCCCGCCCTACTCTACCTACCTACCTATCATTAGAAGAATTTTTAGGTAGGTAAATTTTAAAAAATTGAAGAACTATTAGTTTGTTGCATATTTCACACAAAAAAGATGTCTAAACTTAAAACAATTTTCTTTGACTCAAGACACGTTGTGAGTTGTATATAACAAAAAGAATATATTCTATCTTAACAGTAAATTATATTTTTTATTTTATTATTTTAGTACAAGCATAAAGGTAGATTCAGTTAAGTAGGGTAGGGCGGGGTTAGTTGAGCAATTTTTCACTTCATCGGTTATAGCTACTCAAAAATAAGTCTTAATGGCTTATAACATACTAATAGATTAGCAATTTATCCCTTATTAATAGTGTCCATAGTTATTTCTTTCTAATAAGTTGAATTTAAGAGCTACATCTGATTTAATGTAGATAATCAAGTATGCCCAACGTACCCCATAGGTGAGGTAAGTTGAGCAAAGGTATGGGGCTAGTGGAGCACTTAGAAAGTATAGTTAAATTATGGCTTGAATGTTAGATACGTTTACAATTAAAAACATTTTGACAATTTGCTTTTTATATTTATAATCTTATAGTGACTAAACAAGAAATCTCATTAATAAAACAGCAACGTACCTAGCTTAGCTTCACTACTGAATTTAAAACCTATCAATTCATTTTCGTTTCTTAAACTTTTTAAGCAGTTTTATTTTGGTTCTCTTGTAATGCCTCTTGTATCTGTTAAAATTCCAGCTTTTCTCTATCTACTGTTTGATTTGGCTGCCTTTTGGGTATGGTCGAAGTATTTCCGTAGAAAATATATAAGTTAGATAGGTCAGCTCGTTTTCTTTGTTGCTTGTACAAAGTTCGGGTTGCAGCCTCTTTTAAATCTTGATGAGACTCTAGTAGTCTTACTGTTATAAGTCCGTATACCAAAAAATAAAAAAAATTATACTTAAATCGTGGGGTTAGTTTCGCAACTGTCGCTCAACTAACCCCAACCTGGAATTTTAAAGAAAAAGTAAATTTATTAGAAAACCGGTTAGAATTATATCCAAAACCTTCATATACATATTAAAACTGCAATAAATTTACTTAAATTTACACTTCCCTGATTGAGAACGGAATACAATTAACTACCACAGATAAAATTTTCCGGCTTGCAATAATTTTACTTTTTAATCACCAAATAAACAATGCGCATGAATACTTTTCTCGATCGCCGCGTCACCACTAGTGATCGCACAATGAGTTCCCCTCGCGCAACCCCTTCTTTATGCTATTTGATGCTTTCGCGTGCGGTCGATATTTTTGAGATATTTTGATTGCCCAACTTACCTCTATGCTCAACTAGCCCCGCCCTACCCTAAACATAATTTTTTAAGTTAAGAATATTAATGCTTTTTTGTATATATTCTTTTGTCCACGCTGATTATCTAGCGAAGAAAAGCACTACTTTTATTGGAGAAAATATATTCTTGTCGAGCGATCAATTTAAAACATAGGTATGTTTTCTTTGGCAAAAACAAATTTAAACTTCAGTTAAGAATACATTTTTTCGGCCAAGAATATATTACTTTAGGGTTGTCTTGGATAAAGAATATTATAATTAAATACTTTCTTTAAATAAAACTACTTAGTTTTCATTTAATACAAAAGATTGTTATAAGAATTTTATTAATCAAAATTATTATTGTTAGAGTACAAAACAAAGCTTTTAATAGTATAATATTTTCATGATGTTATCTTAGACCTTCTGGACGTCTCTTAGAGCCAACCTTGCTGAGGCGTCAAGGATCTTATTAATGAAAATCTTCCTGGTACAGCCCTGACGTTAATAAAAACAAGAGTATTTTTTCAGTACTGTTTTTGTGAAGATTTCACGGAAGTTCCTGATATTCCCGGCACGATAGTAGCTTTACTGTGGATATTTTCAGCACGGTGATCCAGCTACCTCATAAAACTACAATGTGTGTCCACGGATGAACTTAACTACCTGTAGAAAAATATTTTTTAATATTTCGATAAAAAGTTATTCTTCACAAAAATTTTTGCTGCCAAAATTACATTTCGTTATTGTAATATTACTTTCAATAAGAAATATTTTACCCATATGACTATGGCTACATATAACCAATGATTGATCGTGTGAGGGCCGCTTAAGTGTTTTAAATGGCTTCTGAAAGGTGATCAAATAAAGATGACTTGCAAGTAAAGAAACTGATAAAGGTAAAAATGATCATTTTTCAAAAGAATATTATTAGTAGACAGTACCTACAACAAAAATCATCTAATACGCTTTTTGCGCCCAAAATTTTGACACTTTTTTAAATTTACTCGCAGGTTTAATAAATTAACTAATTAAAAACAAAATATTAAATTTACTTGCTAAAAACATAAAATCATCTTTGTATTAATAATTTTAACTTTCAGTAATTGTATTAATTAAATTTAATAGACAGCACCAGTTCCCCCAATCGCATATTTATCTAAAAATCAGAGAAAATTTGATTACAACAAAATTATTTTGGTAAAAATCCTAAAGCGGACCCTACCCTGCAATAAAAATTTACATCTCAAACATCGGGTACACACACACCGTCGATCCCTCAAACAAAGTGCGAGAGGGAGGCGGTGCTTCTCTTGCGTTATCGATCCGCACAACCATTTTGTCCTCGCCCCCGACCACGCGCGCCAATAAAATCCAATAACGCGCAGTCTCCGTGGGCGTGGTCCGTCTCAAACGTGTGTAGAGGGAGAAATGCTCGGTTCCGACCCGCCCCGAATGACTGACGATGCTACCCGACCGGTTCGACGGGATTGAACTGATGGCCAAGTATCAGTTCGCGTGTAAATTGCGTTGTTGGTGGACGGTTGTGTGCGCGCGTCCTACAAACCGCTGTTTTCTGTCTATATATTTGAACTATAAAACAATATTAAAGAAGAAACAATTATTCTAATTGCAGAACATTTTTTAGTGACGATCTAGTTATTTCTATTGATGAGGAATCGGACTCGAAGACTTTTAGTGTTGTTCTCGTAAAATTAAACGTTTGTTGCCTTATAAACTGCTTAAAAAATTGTGAAGTTATGTTACTGTTAAGGACATATTTGGGATGATGGGTTTAAAACAATAGGTGATTAGATTCTTTTTAAAAAAGTTTTGGTTTTATGGACCATTTATTTTATTTTTAATTGTCAGGTAAAAAACACTACTATTGAATGAAGTTTATTATTAGTAAGGCCTTGAAGATAATAGAAATATGATACTATAACAATAACAAAATAGTTTCATCATCCACACAGGAATATGGAACCATATGCGGATTGATTGAAAATATCCACTGAACGTTAAAATTTTTGGTACGAGAAGCAATATCAATGAACTAGAACTGAACCAAGTCCACCATTAAACTAGCAAACAAATTAAGATCAGAACTGTTTTTTATTGACTTTGTTGACGAATCACAAATTACTGATTTAGACAAACCTAGGGATCATTAATCACTTTTAAATATAATGTGCAAGAACTAATTTTACAATTAACTGTTTCATTAACTCGTGCACCATTTGGTGACTTGTTACTTACTTTAGAGTGCAGTTAATGACTGTAGCATAGTGACCGTAGCTTCAATGGTGATGTCAGAGCAGACAGGCGGTATCGCCATGCACCATCAGTTGCCCATGCACCACCAAAGGGGCTGGTGCAGCCTAGCTTGGTGATGAACCCCATTGGAACGAGCGATGGGTGTTCGGTGGATGTTGTTGGACAAAATAGTGAGTATTTTGTTTCATATGCACTTATATTTTAGGAACATGACTTTAGTTTATATTCGCAGTTTATTTTAATACATGATTTGATATTATCTTCATGGATATAGTAGCGCTTGGTATAGGTACCTAAAGCTTTTCGTGCAGTAGAATAATCTTTAATAATTTTCTTTATGCATATTAGTTAAATATACCTATTCTTGTTTTAAGTAAAAAGTAATATTCGTCTCTCTAAATATTATATCTTGTTATCACTTACAAAAACTGTTTTACCACAATTTTATTGTATTTGAACATCATATCGAAATTTGCATCGATCTTTTAACCCTTCATTAGGTAATAAATATTTTACCAATCGTCGTTATTATCACTTACAATATTCACAGTAGCTACCTATTTAATAATAGTTTAAAATCTGGAATATAAAAATGCATTAAAAAAATCGTTTTTAATGTTTTGGTTAATGTATCTTTAACCGTTTTTGCATGATAACTTTAATAATCACTTAAAAATAAGTCATTTGATGAAACTTTTTTGTAAAAAGATCGTATATTTAATCACTTTTCCTGAATGTCTTAAATTGGGTTCATTAAGTGTATTATTATTTTTACGTAGAATGTAATAAAAACACAAATTTTACTTTGTTATTTTGTCACATATTTGTACACGTATTATTATTTATTTGATCCAAATAAACACAACTTTTGAGGAAGAATAACTTTTTTTTTTATTTCTTCAGCATATTTTCTTTTTGCTTTAGACTAGGTATACCTAGGTACCATTTCTCAAAGTTTGTTCTATAAGTATCTATATAATTTTGATCTACATTTTCTCCCACATTTGAAGTCCATGGCGACAGTCTCTTTTTGGTCCAGGATTTTTGAGAAATTTGGTCATTTAATTGACTGTGATCCCTTGCATTGTCAATTGTGATAAGTGATAAGGAATGGTGTCTCTAAATGTTGAAACAAAGCGGTTTAAAAAACGTTCATAATTTATGTGTTTACGATAGTCCGGTCTTTACTTACTGTGCCAATTTAAACCCATCTTGACAAACTGGCTGGTTTAGATAAACTCTCATCTAAACATACTTGTTTTTTAAACATTTTTCTACTCTGCTCCGTTGTGTTTATCCACAAATTTTTAACTGCTGTTACCTTTTGGATTATATTTTTGTCATATATTGCGTCTCCGAATGAACTTTCTAAATTATTTATTGAAATTAATACTTTAGATGATTTTATTACATTGATTATTGTTAAGTGCTAAGTCTTAAGTAAAAAAGTTATGTCTTTGACAAATTTGGAATTCGGTTTGTATTAAATCCTTCAAATAAAAAAGAATTGAACGTAATCAGGCAAATTTATTTTAAATGCGTCAAGGATCAACGACAAGTCTTTCAAGTAAATATTTGGTTTATCTTGTTTGGTTAAGTTAAAAAACAAAAAGTTATCGCCGGGTTAATATTTGTCCAATACTT
The DNA here is from genome assembly GCA_014170235.1 of Listronotus bonariensis. NCBI lineage: Eukaryota > Metazoa > Arthropoda > Insecta > Coleoptera > Curculionidae > Listronotus > Listronotus bonariensis. Next base: position 109,194 of record JACEGR010002164.1, on the reverse strand, counting down.
ACCAATTTAGTTGTGTAAAATACTTAGAAATAAAAAATATTATTTAAAAATCAGTAAAAGTAAGTCAATAATATAATCAACTGAAAGGTATTTGATTAGTAAACGCATCGCTGAACAACCGATTTCACAACCTATAGGTACCTACCTATGAACTTTATCAATGTTGCAAAATATTTAAAACATTTTCTCAGTCTATATCTTAAAGTATGCATTATTTAAAGACACCATGAACACAAAATGTCTATGACTACATTTTAAATTTCTCAAGCCTTCTTTACAAATTTCTAAAACAAAAGAGAAAATAAAATTAGGTATACCCAGGTTTATTTTACTCCACCCTAGTATTATCCACTGCATGGCCCAGATCTAGCACCATGCAGCCTAAAAATATTTTATTTTTGCTTTTTTTTCAATTTTTAAAAAAGGCAGGAGTTTTTAGTTAGGTGATGACTTAAAAGCAGCTTTAATAAAATCTGTAAATTCGTAATGCCAAGAGAAAATTTGCTATATATTTTTGATAAATGTTTTATATAAAATATTTTAAAAAAATATGTTTATATGTACGTATAAATACGTGAATCAACGTCAAAAGTATTTCAAAAAATAATTAATTAGAACGGACAACACTTTTTTGACAACCTACACATATTTACTCATCTAATGCAAGATGTTTTCCGTCGGCAACTGCTATACCCAGAAAACCATATCTATTATTCTATTATCTATTATAAGAAACCAGGTTTTATGTTTAGCTTGAGTAAAATATTTATTTAAAATTTTTATGTAAGAGATGTAGAATGAATATAAGATTCTTTTAAAAAATTAAAGAATATCCTGTTACCTACATTGTTAAACTCATTTGTTTTTGATGTTAGCAACTTCTGAAAAATGCATTTAGTTATAAGTATACTTAAAAATATAAGAGATTTGCCTTTTTTGATGGTGTGTTTTTCCATATTGTAGACCTGAAGAAGAAAATAAACATTTTCGAAAGCTCGTTAAACTGGAAGTGTTTCACTTTAATTAGCCCTCTCCTGGAGCGATACCCAAGAAATAATTTATTCCTTTGTTGTTTAACTGATCGTCTAAGGCAAGACTTCCCTCCTCCATATATATATATATATATATATATATATATATATATATATATATATATATATATATATATATATATATATATATATATATATATAAATGTATAAAATGCCTTAAATACCTATAAATTTAAAATTATTGTAATTTTTTGTTATTAGATAATGCTAATATTTGATAATATGATATAAACTACTAACTAGGTGTATTAAGGATTTTTCAACTTGCTTTAAATACCTCCTACCTACATATTTGTTTAAGTAATGCCATTTATGTGTAAAATCTATACATAGGTAACTTTGCCTAAAATATTATGAATAATACTGCAACCCAATTCCATTCTTACACATGTCGTACTTGCAAATGTTTGTTTAAACCCACTTAAGATAAGAAAAATGACGTGTTAACCTGTCTAAAACTGTCACTTATCAGTTTAAGTCGAGGTCGTATTGCACAATCGTATAAAACTGAAAAAAATCTTTAAAGGACACTCACGAGAAAAACAACAGATAAAACGGGCCACGTAATATATTATGTTCCTCCTCATACTTTTTACAAAGTTTTTTTGATTAAAAACGCGATTTATCGACTCTCAAAGTTTTTAAAATTTATGACACCCTGTATATATAGGGTGTCTCTAAATCTTGGGTTCATATTAATGGCTGTAATTATACAGATGCGATAAAAAAATTGTTCTATATCTACTTACACGTCGTGCCATTACAAAAAATTCATGGGGAATTTTGGCCAATGCGTAAAAGGCGATGGTCTTAGACAACAACAAAGCGAGACCGTTGTGTCATCCTATCCGGAATGTTTACATGCAGGCGTTCTTTGACTAATCTTTACCTGCTAGTGTTCAACACACTCAAAGTCAATTGAGTGCATGGAGCTGGCACGGAGTGTATCTATACATGTATTCTCCAAGGCTCCATTACTATCTCTATGCCTACACTACAAAAAAGTTATAAGTAATATTTAAATATTAATTTTTTTCTATACATATCGTTTTTTTTTAAATTTAAAACACTCCTTGTACATTTTTTAAATGTAGCACATTTGGAAAAATGTTTGTAAAATATCCGTAATATACAGGGTCTCTTAAATATGCAAAAAATGCTACCATAAATTCCTAAGGCTAAAATATGACGATCTAACGCAACTTACCCATCTTAGAGGGTTAAAAATATGATAAATGAGACAAAGGCGCACCCCGGGGTTCCTGGCGGAGGACCATTTAGCACCAGGGTGCTAACGAGGCCCGTCGCTACCGAGGCGAGGGTTCATTGTGGTACTACGGCGATGCCGCCGACATGTTTACCTGATGGTCGTTAGAAAGGAGGTTTGGTATAAGTTGTGTTGTGGATACCACTCAACGACAATTATAGTTTCAACTATAGTTGTTTGCGACCACCACCTATTTTAAGTTGAAGCTCATCGATTTTTTGACGGGTTTTGTTTATTTATCACATATTAAGATATGTTTGTTGTTCCAAAAAAATGTTTGCCGTTTTTACCATGACCAGCCATGACTGTAATTTGTGCTTTTGTGGTAAAAATAATAGGGATTAAAGCCATAATTAATCCATGAGTGATAATTAAATTCGTTTAAATAAAGAGCGCCCCAGAATTAAATTGCCTTAACATTTTGTAACAGTGGCTTCCTCTGAAAAATTGGTGCCCCTGTAAGGTAGAATATTAGAAAGAAATAGGTACTATTAATAGAATAGTAAAGTCTAAACCACCTATATAAATATTCTAGCAATGCTGCCAAGTGCTAAAAAATAATAAAATAAACAAACTTTTTTCAAAGCACAGAGCCTCTGACAGAGCCTGAATACATATAAAACATTGCTAGAACGTATCACGTACTTAGAAAACATCATCTTATTTCGTCTCTGTCTTGCTATAAAAGCTGACACGTGCCGTAAACAATTATAAACTCGTCGGATATATTATTTACTAATGCAATAAATCATTGTTCACAAAAGGGTTTGTTTACATTAGATACTTTGCGGCAACCATTTCACAATGAATAAAATCTGGTCCCAACTTTATAAATAAAGACCTTTTTTTTGCTCCTATTGTAGAGTAAGAAATTTAAGGTTTTTACTTTAATTTATGTCTTTAATGCAAAAGAAATTCTTTAAATTAAAATAATCTAGTATTATTCTTAAGTTGAATATCAGAATCAAGAAATACGAACCTAAAGTATTTATGATTTAAGCCTCTTTAATTATCTTAAAATATAAGTTTAGAAGATTTTAAACAAAGAAATATTAAATGTTTCCATCAAAATAAGAATGAATTTTCTTTAAAATAATAGGTTCTTATCTAAGAACCTAAACCAAAATCTTTAACCTTTATGTCAAAGAACCTATTTCTTTAATATAAGTATTCACTGAATTATGCTTTTAGTACGGTATCAACGGTACGATTATATCCTACCGTCGAACAACGAAAGTTTTTTTTTATAAGATACACTTGTTATTCGTATTATTCAACTTGACCCGGAACAGCCAGTTTGATAAGTCCTATGAGATTCGCATCATCGATGAAAAGAGAGGTCTCGGTGAATGACATGATAAGCAGGAATTCCTCTCTTAACTATCAAAAGAGAACTAGTTGTTTATTTAATAGTAATTATCTTAATTGAATTAAATTTATTTCAGTCTGTGGTATTTACTATCTTGTCTTAAAGAAAGAATCTCTCAGTGGGAAAGCGCTCGATGTTTTTAACGGAATACATCGTTCTTTAATGTAGACCCATTGGGGTCACTAAATAAAAGTAAGGTTATTTTTATTACAAAAGCGCCTCTTTTTGAATTTAGTACGCAAAGCTGAAAACATATTTTTCTGTTTGAGATCCTATTTCTTTAACACATATGAAAGTCACAATTCTCTCAAATTAAATCTAAGGCTTTTGTTTTAAGGTCCTAAACTGAAATCCGTGGATAAAATTCTTACCATGTATTCGAGCGTGTTAGAGAGGCAACAATTAATGGAAAATCATAGGTACAGAGTTTTCATTTATATTTTGCCACCCACGTTTAACTATAAGCAAGAAGGAGTTAAGGAAAAAAAGTGTTGTATAAAAAAGTCTCATAATTTTTCATCTATTATCTTTAAGCCTAAAATAAACAAAATGAACATCAAAAACTCAAGAAAATGAAGGATTATTTTTTTTTTTACATGGAACACCCTGTATATTATGTCACCATTAAAAATATCTGTTTAAAAGTTTACAAAGATGGATATTTGACATATCCATCTTTGACAGTTGCAGAGATATGACAATCTTAATTCTGAAATATAGATATAATTTCTATTATAACTTACCTACCGGCTCTAAAGTGAGACTGTGGATGTAATGGAAATTATAGCCAAACTTAAAGGGCCGTATTTACGAAACTAATAAAGATAGATATATTAAATGTGGTAAAATTATTTTATAATATTGCTGCTACACCTGCCTTTCTAGCTTGGGCATGTTACTATTACCACAGGAAATAACGGCTGCCGCAGAAGTTTATTGCCTGAATTATGGGTGTTTGGGGTCGCTGGTGACCCTGTTGTTGTTTGCGTAACAAAAGACATAGTTATCAAAAAAATATTAAAGTTAAAATGGATCTAAAAGAGATTAAAAGACGACATGAAGAAAGTAATAAGGATATTGACAATAATAATTATTACTTAAATGATATTGGAAGTGAATCTGAAGAACAAGAAAAGAAAGAAGTGGAGGCAGTCGAAATAGTGTATGAACCAACTAAAAATGAATCGTGATGATGAAGTACCTTTAGCACATCTACAAAAAGTGATTTATGAAAGCAGAGGTTACAGATGGCACTCTAAACCTTTTTTTAATATACATGGACAGGAAAAAATGATTTTGCATCTTCCTAAGCCTAAAGGGACAAAAGCTGAGTAGGAAGCTTGGAAATTTTATTTTGACGACAACATGCTGCATAAAATTGTTACTCATACAAACGATAAAACTACGTAGAAAATAAGATACACTTTTCAAAAGCACAAAGATATACAAGACAGACCGATAAAACAAAATTGGAAGACTTAATGCTTTACCGCACGGACGGAGGTAAACGGGGCGCGAAAATATCTCTTAATGCACGCCTGTAAGGTTACGTTTATATCATAGGTAATGGAGCGCCAGCCCTTCCCGAGAGGGGTGTGGGTCAGGGCAGGTAAGAATTCTATAATTGACACTAATAATTTGTATACCACTTAATCAGTTCAGTTCTCATTGTAATAGTGAATAGATGTGCGAAAAGATTTCCGCTCAAGATTTTAATAGTGAGAAAATGTCGGTATCAGTAATTGAAAGTGTGAGTGGAAAAGATTTAATAGCCTACAAAATTTTACATTTTCCAAAGACAGTAAACAAAAGAATGTAAATATTTTTTGATGCAATAAATGTTTCGTAATTAATAAAATTTTTAAAAATAGACCAACTTTATTCATATGCTAGAAAGTCTGGGAGTTTCCTTGAGCTCGATTATCCAGATTTTCAAGGTCAAAGCCGGGAAAGCTTATAAGCAATAGCTTATAATATGACCGGAACGGGAGAACTGCAAAAATAAATTATTTTTTCTATACGAAATCATTAATTTAATTACAAAACAACCAACAAAAAGATATTAGACAGATTTTTTGCTTATTTATGTATTAAAAACTTTATGTTGTCGTTTAACGGTTAAGAGTAGGTGGCAAAATATAAAGTAAAAAAGTTAACTTAAGATTTGTATACACGCAATACCTGAAGAATGTGTCTTATTCACACTATTTCCTGCAATAAAAATTTATTACCAACCCGCATTTATAATTTACCTACCGTTCGAAAAGTCACCCACAAATGTCGGTAATAAAATCGGTGATAAAACTTTACCAAAATATAACCATAACCTAGTTTATGTAAATTCTTTTGCTATTAGAAATAGCAAAACATATTTTTAAGTCATTTTATAGTTAAACCGCAAACGAACAAAACTCTACCTAATTAGACGATCCATGCAAAGAGGTATAAAGATAAAATCCTGCATTTTGAGATTTTGAACACAAAAAAATTATTAATTCTAAAAACTTTAATTTTGACTAAAGGTGTTTTCAGAGACAAGAATGAGACGCGTTACTGGTCCTGGAAATTTGTCCATTACGTTTTATCTCTCTCTGGTATAACGCAAGTTCCTATAACTATCTCTCTGTCATTCATCATGGGAGGTAATCGCAGAGGGTGCAATCATCGCCTTGTCATGGTTGCCAAGTTGATTACAATTTCTGCATGTAAACTTTAATGTCTTTCTTTGGCTAAAACCTGATTATACTATATACCAAGAATCGAATATTTTTAACTTGACAACGCTGATGCAGGCAGTCACGCCGAAATGTTTTTCGATATTTGTGTTTGATATTTTTTAATGGCCGATATGTTTGTACAGCTTGTTTATATTTTTTCTGATTTATTGTGTGTTTCATGGTTTTTTACCTTTAATTGGACTTTGAATATTGACTTTTATTAGTGATCACAGTGTTTATATTAAATTTGTGCTTTTCAACAGATAATTTAAGGTTATATTGACATGGTTATCTGTAAGAAAAAATCTTCATAAACACCAAATAAATGACATTTTTAATTAGATGTGTGTAATTATTGAAATAAACCCCAATAATTTATATTAATAGGAAACAAAAATAAGTACCTAATTTTAAGGGCAAATGGCACAGCTATATAATTTGAATTTGGCGGGCAAACGATAAAGTCGACTCACGCGCCATCTGCGTTTACCTTCCTTGAAGACAGACAAGGAAGACCCAGCAGCTATCTCTCTCTCGGATAATTTATTTACATTAAGTTGCTCGTCTCATTGTTGTCTCTGGTGTTTTTACAATTTGACAGTTTTTGCAATTATTGTTGCAAATTTTTTCCCTTGCAAGAAAAAAATCTTGCATGAGTCCTGCTACTTTGTTAATAATTTATAGTAATTTTTAAGATACCAACCTTAATAAAATCTATACAAGGGGTTTTCTATTTATTAAATGTCAATATTTAAGGAGGTGATTCTTGGGTTTATTTTAAGAAGAAAACTTCATATGAAGGTATGTCCCAAACGTTTAAACTTTTGAGATACAGGGCGTAAAATTTTCAAAAACCAAAAAATTTCGAAAACACTTATTTTAGTAAAAACTGGTATACTGAATATAAAACCTTATTTAAATAATTATTTATTATTTTTGTTACATCATTGCTAATTAAAAATTATAAAACCTAATTTTTAAAAGAAAAAAATCCCGCAATGCTTCTTTTATAGTCTAAAAATATGCAATAAAGTGAATTTTATTTTTTTCTCTTAAACTAAACAAGATACGGAAAAAAATAAGAGACATAAAAGCAGTATTTTTATTTGATTAATCTAAAGAAAGCACAAAAAATTTATACAGTACGTATTTTTTTGTTGGAAATATTTCTTCAGTTGCCTCTCGAGACGCCACTGGACTTACTAAATGTAAATAGGTTAGTGATAAATTACCCCTTAATGTCATTAATAATATTGCCAAATTAAAACAAAATTGGGTAAAGAATAGTTAAGATATTTAAAAAAAGATTTTTTTTTGGAAATTTTAACACTCAGTATCTCAAAAGTTAAGACGTTCAGGACATACCTTCATATGAAGTTTTCTTCTTAAAATAAACCCAAAAATCACCTCCTTTAATACTGACATTCAATTAGAAAACACCCTGTATAATACTGTAATTACTTATACTATTAAGCTAGAAGAGCTTCGAGCTGAAAGAATAATATTAAACGGTAGGCTTTGAAAAATTTTGATAATTTTTCTTCATAAAGTCACTAGAAGACGGCGATACGACTATAGTATTTTTAGGGTTTAAGAACTTTCGGTTAAAACGGAAGTTAATCTCAAATTTCTAATTTTAAATTGGACACCCGGTATATACTTGTTTTTTTAGATTCTGCGTAAGATTTTAAGCACATTTTATGTATAATTTTCTGTACCTAACTCCAACAGTTTTAGACTTATTTTAAATTTTATGTCAAAAATGACGATGATTTAACTTTTAACCTTTATTTTTTACCACACTGTATTTATTAATTATTATCAATACAGTCTACTTAAAAGTTCTTTTTTACGAGCAACACAATCTCAATTCTTAAATATTAAAGCTGTTGTTTAAAAAAATGGTTATATGTACTGGCCTGCAAATGCCGTTTTTGAGATAACATTTAAAATAAGGATGTTGACAGCAACTTCGGGTATAACCAAAATCCTCTCCACTTACGGTTCCCAACAGAGAAACTCGTGGTGCCGCACGTATGCATCCCTATACGGTCCAAGTGGACAGGGCCCTAACTTCCCACTTAATTCGTTCTTTTATCCCTAGGGTTTCTAGAATGTGGAACCTGCTGCCCGCGTAGGACTTTTTTCCCCTAAATCTTCAATTATTTAAGTCTCGTGTCAACAAACTTCCTCTTACCTCACTCAAGACACCCACAGTATATTAGTATTTAGGCTTTTAGTCTTCGTGGATTGTCCAAATATAAAAAAATGCCGGCAAACGTTAAAAAAATTTAGGGTGTTAACATTTAAAATAAGTCAAAAACTGTGAAAATCTAAAAATAAATATTATACAGGTTGTCCCATTTAAAACAAGGATGTTGACAGCAACTTCCGGTATAACTGTCTCGAACCGTCAAAGTATATTAGCCCATATTATGCTCTTATAGCCTACTGACCTTACAAAATTTTCAAAAATTTTCGTAGCCTATTTTTTGAGAAATCGATCGCCGCAGTTCGTCGTAGGACACACTGTATATCAACAACTGAAAAATTTCTGTATTTATTTGACCCTCAAGAACTTTATAGAAATTGTTTGTTTTTAAATTTTCGCAAGTTACTACACCTTATTGTCAAAACAAATTGCAGCAAGAAAAATTGTAACATTTTTAAATACAATTGCATGCAAAAAAATTTTTAACAAGAAAAAATGGCATGCAAGAAAACTTACAACTGTAAAAACATCTTTAAAAAAATCGGTATAATCTTATGTTCCTACAAGCAAGGCCTCCAAGAATTCCGGACCTTGACCCCATCGATCCGGTACCGATCGTACCCCAGACCCGTGTAGCTTTATGGTACTGCTATAAAATTAGTGACATTCCTTTTAGACGATTTAATTTTTTCCCTTTGCGGCCTCGGCGCAGCGCCAACATTTCTTGAATTGTTTAAATGCCATTGTGATAACTATTGTGGTAATCATTATCAATCTCAGTTTCGCAATCAGGATGTTAATTGCGTTTAAAAATAACGTCATTTTGGTCAGCATTCCTGCCTTAAATGTTTTAAATTCTCTCGGATGTCCATAGAATATTAAATAATTTTTTTTCCAAAATATAATATTGCACAAAAATAGTTTCTATAAACATATGTCCGGTGTCGCCTCCTTGCTGAGATACAGGGCGTTAAAATTAAAGAAAAAAAAGTTTTTCTAAATATTTTAAATATGCTTAGGCCGATTTGGATAAAATCTGGTACATTTATTTAAAATCATAAGGCGCTTATTTATCCCTAACCAGATTTTTATTATTGGATCCAGTGGCGTCTGAGTGGGCACCGCAACTTATATTATTGAGAACGTAAAGTACGCCACTGACTTTCTTTGACGTTTTTATATTTTTCTATAATGAAGCAATTAATAATACAACTTTTAATCTCTTGTATTTTTTTATCTAGCTTAGTTTTCGAGAAAAACAAAAAAATCTAAAATTAAAAAATTGGGAATTTTGATCCCAGTAAACAGGAAAATAAAATGACAATTTTTAATGACGCAAATAATTGTTTTATTTTAGTTTTTTTTTTTATATCATGTTATCTATGGGTACTTTTAGAAGAAATTAATGTAGCTTAAATATTTTTCTCTCGAAAACGAAGGTAGATGGCGTCTTGTTAAGATTTTATTTTATTGGATTAAAATAATTTCAACCGAGTACTAATGAACCTTTGTTTATAGATTGAAACCTTTGTATTGTAAGTAACTTAATATTAAATATTTCATTATTTTATTTCTTTAAAGTAATCATAACTTTTATTATATTGTGTAAGAGCAGAATAGTTCTTCATAATGTATAAAAGTTTTAATTTTCTTAAAAATGTTAAATAAACTTTTAATTTTATTCTGAGAAAAGCCAAATAATATTTTGTTTAAATTTAATCTCCCAGAAACCAAATATAGCATAAAAATAGCAGAGATAGTTTTTGCGTACTTGCGCGAGTCTATAAGTTAAGCTTTTTCTTAGTTTTGACTGGTACGTATTTTTACTTAGTTTATTAAAAATGCCCAACATTTATTATGTTTTTGTTCTACGACATAAAGGATAATAAACATTCAATATCGCCTTATGACATACCGATTACAAAAGAACGACTTACAAAAAATACAGGTTATCTTGACTAATTACAGTAATGAATTACAAGGAAAAAAGTTAATTACTAAGCCTGAAATAGGACAAAAACATTGACACGAAGCCTTAGCCGATATCCTGGAAAATTAACCTTTCGACAAATTACTGCCTATACATTTTTATTTTATTCTAAGTGGAAATTTGTAAATAAACGGTCTTTCATTATTTCCTGATTATATTGTTTATACAAATTGATGTCATGCACACTATTTCAAGGACAGTACCGCTGGTACCAGTTATTATTGTTTTCCATTTGGTACGTCTGACGAAGTGTGGCGAAAATCGTCGATGTTGCGGTAGGTCCCGAATAATTTCTATGACGTACACTCTTGAAGCTTTAAGTCAAATGTTGGTTGTTATATTATCATCTCGTTATTAGTTGCTTTCCTTTTACATCAAATCTCAGCTAATTTTAAGTCGGCTGTTTAGATCATGGTTCCTTTTTAAAAATAGAACTCAGCTCAGCCAAGAATGATACCGCCGCACCCTTGCCGCGGCTAAGTATGCCGGATATCTTACTTAAAAGAAAATTCTTTGCTACGTTATTGAAAGTCACGCACGTCAGACGGTCTCCTGTCCATTTCGAGGTTAGAAATAACTTTACAGGGTGTTCGTTTTTAAACTTAGTATTTACTCTTTTTTTTTTTAATTTCTATTTTTATAAAAGATGTTGAGAATTTGGTGGAGTATAGAATATTAAAAAAATGGTTCCATTTACACCTTTTTTCATTTGCTGGCTCAGCTAAGATTTTGCTTTGTTGAGCTGAGATAAAGTTACAAAAAGGAAAGTAACTATTATGTCAAAAAATGATTTAATTAAGGTCGATTTATTACACACATCCGGGCCGTGTCCATTCCGCGTTATGTCAGTGCCAGACAGAAAAATAACAATGTATATCTTTTATGAAGATATTTTATGGCAGAGACGTATCCCGGACGGGCCCGTCAGTGCCGGACAGAAAATTGGGACATACCAAACGATATTTTTAGGTTCTGCCAACGATTGCAAAGGGGCACTGGATCGGACACGGACTATTTCTCTGAACCTTTCGAACTCAACTTTGTGCCTCTATTTTTTCATACAGGGTAAACACGCTAACTCTTTGCATTCACCTTTTTTTTTTTGTTGTTGCTCTTTCTCTTCATCCAGTAATGAAGCCAAAACGGCAAAATGTTCTCTCTCTACCCGTCACTACACTGCCGCAACTCGGATATTTATAAATATCACATTAAAAATACCCCCGGACCAACAATTTACGTATAATGTATTATACATTTTTGATGTACAATTTGTCAAAATATACATGTGCTGTTCCATACTTGACAATGAAAATTCTGTTTTAAGACATTTTTGTATATTTTAATATTGTCAATGTCGAAAAATAAATGCGTGTCCCAACCAATATTTCCTTAGTGTAAATTCCTTTTTGTATCTTGTACAGAGGGGAAGTTATTTCATGTATAAATAGAGTTAGGGTACCGTGTATAGACAATAGACATCAAGGTTAGTTTATATTTATAAGGTTGCGACATATCCTCAACTTTTTAGGCGGTTCGAGGTCCGGGGGACGCAGGAAGGGCACTTCTCGGAGAAAAGTTGGCAAGACTGGGTAAAAATCAAAGCTGAAGATCAATCCAGTGGCGTCTAGAATTTGCGCATTTCATTTGGCATTGTCTTGGAAGTGATATTTGTTGAAAGATGTAATTCCAAATGTTTTTTATTTAAAGTAAAAGAATTTACAAACTTAATAACAATTAAAAACTGTTTTGTGTAAACGGTTGTTCTACTAATACAATAAACTGTATATCTCCGGCACTGAACAACATGGCCGAAAAATGGGAGATGTGACGTCATAACACGTCAAAGCAATATGGCCGAATGTCGTGACCTTATATAGACCGACTTTGATAGACATGGCCTTCTTTCTTGAAAACTTGAAGCTTTATATCTTGTAGTTTCCAGTGGCTTGCGGATCTACAAATATCCCAATCTGTCCACCTCTCAAAACTTGGCTAAGATATAAAAATGACAAACAACATCGCTACTTAAAGTGTCACGTTACAAAAAGTAGCATTTGTCAATTTTCTGCGATAACTAACCCCGACATATTATAATTAATAAGGTACAATTAACCATTTTAATTGCCTAGATAATGCTGAAGTTGTAAACCTCATTTTTTCCTGTGAAAATTGTGCGATACGGAGCGGGTACCTCGTTAACAAGGTGTTATAAATTATGATATGACTGTTTTGTTAAGCGATATCGCGCTGTATCGTATAATTAGAACTTCAGTAGCTAAATTGATAGATATTTTTTTCGAACTAGACACTCGAGGGAAATAAAATAAGTCGAGGAATAGATAAACAATATGGAAAACTTATGGGTTTGAAAGTCAAGGCCGAAAAATATAATTTAATTAGGTAAAGGCAGTGATTGGCTCGTCAGGTTATTTAATTTATTAAGGGACGTAAATAGGAATGTATTTTCTTTATGGAAAGTGTGACATGGGAGCCACACCAAGTGGCTGTATTTTGCTTTAAAATGATCATACTATATATAAAACAATCTTAATGAATACCGAAAAGATATGTTTTTTAAATTTTTTCGGTTCCCTTTTACGAACTTAGACAAAAAGCCAACTTAACCATTATAGGGATCGAATAACTTGATCATTTAGCTTTAAGTTGCTTTTTTAAAGTTCGATACAATCCACTTCCTCACTGATATATCGAACTTTGAAAGAAAAAGTTTCTTTGTCAAAACCATCAATATCTCAGAAACCGCTGATCGCACAAGAAAATTAAGAGGGGTTTTAAAATTTGAATAAATTCTCCACAAAAATTGGCAGTGGATTTTAAAATTTTTTATGTTAATTAATAATATCAATAAAATTCAGGCGCATTATTAAAAATATTAGGAAAACCAGTAATGTTAAGTATGCCTTTAAAGTTTAATATGCTTACAAAAACCCTACAAAATTTCGATTTAATCCATATAGCCGTTTTTTTTTTGTATTATTTGATTGAATTTTTGAAAAAAAATTAGAGGTTTACCATTTTGGCTTTAAATAATCATAATCTTTAACACAATGCAACAAAAGTTTTAATTTTTTAATGCATTTTTGTTGATAAATGTTTTTAAATTTCGGGTACCTAGTTTGTCTAACAGAAGGAACTCAATATAAAAAGCAAAAATTATTATATATTGCACATAATAATGCATATGATTGGTTGGTTGCATATTTAACGCTTATCATCCCTTATTTACCTTTCATGGGCGTACGTTTGAGAATCCAGTGGCAAAAAAGATTTATTGGTCTAGTCAAAGAATACTAATCCATAGAAGGTCTATTCTTATTTATTTCTATTTTTTTTTTTCTTGGTTTTGGTCCCTTCAGGTCCAATCCACCACTCTCCCCTTCCGGTCTATGCTTTCCAGGGTTTCGTCGGCGGAAAATCTGATAATCGAGCTCGTAGCTCCCAGAAATTCCAAAGAAACAAATAATTCAATGTTCGATGCAATGCATAAAGTGTCGACTGTCAAACCAAGATCTGCTACTGGTGTTACGTATAACCTTCACTTTCACTACTGACAGTTCCCATGGCACGCCCATCTATTTCCCGCCATTTGAGAAATACCTCGTGTTCACCACCAAACAGGATACCATCAGCTTATAGGAATCTCCGCTCACAGCGCTTATAGATCCAGAAGAAAGATGCCGTCAATTTAGCGTGAATCTTTCCTTGATCCCTCGAAGGTAAAACGTTCATACGACACCTCTAGCCGCCACTCCGGGAAGAACTTTTGTAGTCCTCTACGCATGTCCGCACTGTTCGGAGGTCAAACAAAGAGTCTCTCCATAGAAGGTCACAGAGATTTAGCGTACACTGAAATTTTAGTACCCATCCTGGACCACCAGATAGCGAAAGCAGTCCGATCGACCAATAGAACTCGACATGGGCATCGACCAATTTTCCGATTGTCCGGTGCCGGCTTTCGCTACCTGGTGGTCAGGGGTATACCAAAATTCAGGGTACGCTGAAATCTCACTTTGTGACCTTCTATGGATACGTATTCTTTGGTCTACTACGAGGATTGTCCGATAAGAATGTAGAGATTTTGTGTAATACTTCGTGTATAACCTCTTTTATTTCTTGAGATTTATTAATTTAACGCAGAACAACTCTTTGAGCTGTATATTAAAATTTTGTATGGTACTGTTTAATTAAATTTAATTAATTATTTTATATCATTTTACCAGAGATATAGACCATAGGATAGAACCCTTTGAAGGTAGTAACGAACCGCTACTGGCTAATCAACAAAAACTCTAATAGGTACTTATATAGGTCGAATTATACAACAAGGTTGATCAATAATATCAATATATGTACATATATGTAATTATATAACCTATCACTGAACTTCGGATTTGGAAATTCCGTTTATTTTACTATTTTTATTCACCAAAATAATCAAAGATGTATAGTTTGAGCCAGACATATTTCATTCTGAAAGCACGCGGCAAAGTACACTAAAAATGATAAAGTAAATAGATCTTTCGAAAAAACAGGGTCTCTGACAGAGCCTGATTACATATTTTTTAGATAAATAAAAAAATTGCTAAAACACGTATCACGTACTTAAAACAAAATCCTCTTATTTCGTCTCTTGTCCCTGCCATAAACCTGACCCGTAGCGTGAGGAATCAAAAAACTCGTCGGGTTTAATACTTTTGCTGCAATAAGTCATTGTTCACAAAGGGGTTTGTTTACATCATGATTTGTTGCCTACTTTTGCAGGCATTGCTTTTAGAATTAATTATTTCTGGTCTCAAGTTATAAAATTTGTAACGTCTAATTTAAATAACTTTAAACTTTAAGCATAGAGATATTCCAATTTTTATACTTTTACAATAGTTTTTCTTATCGTGAAAACAGTAACACATCTGTAACTAGGTTTGTTCCAGCAGGCTGTCAGAAATGTTTGCAACCGTTCGGATTCTGCGCAAGTCAAATTTCTCGATCCAGCAGTGCAATGTTTGTAACATTATTCAACTGTTTGTTGTTCCAGCAGTAGTTTTAAAATGTTGGAAACATGTTGGAAACTGTTTGAAAAGTTTGCAAACTTTTCTCAAACATTACTGACAATTTTTAACATAACCTTTCTTGTATTGACGTATAAGCAGTATGCACGCCTTGTTTATTTTTTCGTTCCAGCAGAAAACTGTTGCCAACATTTATGACTAATATTTGTAACAATTTCTGCGTTTTACGATTGTTGCTAACATGTTTCCAACATTCTGCTGGAACAAACCTAATGGCACATTACCTACAAAAATACTTAGAAAATGCTAGATACATTTTTACAGAATAAAAATAAATATTTGAATTATGTTTTAGTGAATTTTTTCGATTAATTTTATCTTGAAACTTGTGGTTGACTTGTTACCGAAATGCTGATATATTTTATTTATTATTTAAAGATTTCTATAATAGGTATTTTTGAGCTTGTTGTTGAAGGTCTACAAGTTCGTAAGGGTCAGTTTATTATTTGTGTGCACAGCATGTACAGGGTTTTCATTTATATTTAGCCACCCACTTTTAGCTATACGCAGAGAGAATAGAAAAATGTCCTGTATAAAAGTTTCATACTTTTGCATCTATTATCTTTTGAGCATAAATAAATAACAAATGAACATCAAGAACTTAAGAAAAATTAAGGGTTAAACTTTTTTAATGGAGCACCCTGTATATTATGCTGGCATTAGAAAGGTATTTTAAGACGCTTGACAAATATACTACATAGGATATAGTCTATCTTTAAATATAACAACTTAAAACTAAAAAATAGTTGATATAATTTATAATAAACCTACCTCCAGACACAAAAGTGAAAGGTGAGACATAATGGAAATTATACCCAGATTTAAATGGCCATATTTCCGAAACTAGTAAAGATAGATACATCAAATTAGTATTTTTGAAAGCTTTTAAAATACCTTTTAATGGTGGTATAATATACGGCGTGTCCATTTGAAAGAGAGTTTACCTCTTCATGCTTTTCTTGATTTTTGATGTTCATTGGTTTCTCTTTTTGTGCTCAAACGATGAGATAAAAACGTATCTTGTATACAGAACGTTTTTTCTATCTTTTCTTGCTTATGGTTAAAATTGGGTGACAAATATAAAAGAAAACCTGTATAGTTAGAACCATATTTATTTCATTCTAGAAGCGATGCCGCCAAGTACACAAAAATGATAAAGTAAACAAACCTTTTCGAAAGCACATAGCCTCTGACAGAGCCTGATTACATATTTTTAGATAAATAAATAAAATATTTCGAAAAGACGTATCACGTACTTAAAAACATCCTCTTATTATCGTCTCTGGCGTGCCATAAAACCTGTAACGCGTGGCGTAGTCGCCGGGTTGAATATTTTTTGCTGCAATAAATCATTGTTCACAAAGTGTTTATTTGCTTTATCATTTTTGTGTACTTGGTGGCATCGCTTTTAGAATGAAATAAATATGGGTCTAACTATACACTCTGGAATTAGAACCGAAGCGGTCCATTCTTGACGAGTACCCATCAACGAAGAGGTTTTGGCATCTTTTCCATATCGATTTGAAAATAAATTCCACACACGTCGATTTTAATTAGCACTCGAGCAAAGCGAGAATCTGCGGCTTAACCTCTAATGAAAGAACCACAATTTAATTATTTACAATCCTGCATGCAAATTCCGAGATATGGTCAGATTGGTCAGCTTGACGCGGCTAGCTCGGCGGTTCTAAGATCGACATACCGATAGACTTTTCGCGCGGCAGACCTGACACTCCAGCTCTAGTGATTTTCTTGCTAACTCACTTTTGTGGACCTTAATTTGAAAAAAAAATATTTGGTGAAAAAATCGGTTGTCTGCAAAGTCGGTTTACTGATGATAGTTGGACGTGACAACGTCGAAGAGAATCATTACCTTTATGGCCGCAATTATCGTTGCTATAAACAATTGACACCACATTCACTTTTCACTGCACGCTCACTCAAGTAAGAGAAAACCGATGTCGAACGACGCGGAGATTGTGCCTCTCTCTCGCTCGTTCCGCGCTCTCGCTTGCACTTCAAGCCTTAAACGGAACTGCGCGAGGTAACGGCGCATGAGTCATGTTTTTGGTGCGTGCAGCCGGGTCCATCGAATTATAAGACGTTGTCACGTCAAAAAGTATACCAACACCCTGTATACAGGGTATTTTTCTGTGCTACGGTAATGAAACTTAAGGGTGTGCTGTTTATGTCTTTTATGAAAGAAATTTTCGTAAACATAGGTTCGGAATTGCTTTTATTCTGAGATACAGGGCGTTAAAGTTTTCAAAAAGTCAGTATCTTTAAATATCTTAGGAACCCTTTAACCTGATTTAACTGAAATTTGGGACACTTATTTAATTTCATAAGGTACTTGTAAAGCTTTGCCTAGAGGCATTGTCAAATATTGATCCGATGGGTTGGTAGATCCAATCGGCGGCCTTTAAGATTCTTTGGCATTTTGCTATTTGAATACATAGAATATGCATTTGCCTTCAATCTTACGGCTTTGTGTCAAAACAAAACATAACCCTTTTGCTTTGTTTTGGTCGTGCAGTTTTTTTTAAGACTTTTACAATATTTAAGCTGTAAATAATCAATAGATATCAAATTATTGTTTGTATACCTTTTCCGCTTGTAATAAACACAAGATAAATCATTAAAACCCAAAAAACTAAACAGCTGATTTTGACACTTCTGTTTAACCCGACCAACCCTGGTTTCAACCCTGGGTCAGCTGGGATCCAACCCGAGTTAAGGATCCGATCAATTTATGAACACGGGTAGAGACTGTCCGTTTTTGATCGGGTTTTATGGTTCGGGCTAACCCAAGATCAATATTTGGAAAAGGCTTTAGATTAGTATTAGTTGGGTCCAGCGTCTCAGTGGGCAACCCAGCTAATATTATTATGAGAAAAAGTACGCCACCTGACTCTTTATGAAGTTTAATATTTCCTTTCTGATTAAGCAATTAACAATGTAGCTTTTTGCCCCTTTTATTTTCTTCGTATCTCGCTTCGTTTTCGAGAAAAAGCTGAAACCACGTTTAGTCATTCTAAAGAGTAGCCCTATACAGCATAATATAATATCCAAATTAAAAAAATTATCAATTTTGACTTTAGTAAATAAAGAAAATGATAATTTTCGATAAAATACACAAATGTTTATTTATTTTAAGACAAATAATTGTTTTATTTTTGATTTTTGATTTTTATAACATATTTATAGTCTATGGGTACTTTTTAGAAGAAATTAAAAAGCTTTAATATTTTCTTGAAAACGAAGGCAGATACAAAAAAATACAAAGGACTAAAAAGTTAAATTATTAATTGCTTAATCGAAAAAAAAGATTAAAACTTCATAAAAAGTCAGTGGCGTACTTTTTTTTCACAATAATATTGGCCGGGTAGCCTACTGAGACGCCACTGGACCCAATAATACAAATCTAAGCAAAGATTTACAAGCACCTTAATAAAATAAATGTCAGTCCCAAATTTTATTCAAATCGGTTAAAGGGTTCCTAAGATATTTAAAAATACCGAGTTTTTTTGAAAACTTTGTATGTATCTCAGAATGAGAAACAATTCCGAACATAATTTTGTTTATAGGAACTTTTTTCATAAAAAGACATAAGAAAGCACCCCCTTAGTTTCGTACTGCAATTAGGAAACACCCTGTATTGCATCACCAAAGTAGATCTTTTGAAGGGGCTCTAAAAATTCCCATATTTGATATATTTACAGGGTGATTCAAAAATTGATTGATACGCAAGGTTTGCATTTTTTGACATATGACAACTTTTAAATGTTAATGTGACAGCTGGAGCGCACTCTTGAAACAGTGTTACCACACCTAGTACATTTGTACTAGATCTAGTACTTTTCAATAGAATCTAGTGGTCTAGTACGTACTGATCAAAATCTAGTACGTGTTTTTTAAAATTATATTCCTATTTTTACAATATTACACACATACATACAGTGTGTCCCAGGATAGGTGTTACAAGAAGACAAATGGACCAAAAGTTTCTGAATTTTAAAAAGAATTTTGGGGAAAAGTTGTCGCATGGTCCAAAACCTTACAAGTACAAAATTTTAATTGCTATTCAGAGGCGCACTTACATGTTTGCCGCCCGTAGGCTATTTTATTTTCTGCCTCCTCCTTTCTTCCTTCTTTTCCCTTCAGCAATATTTTTGAAGAGCAAAAATAATAATAATAAAAAAAAAGGTCCCACCTCCATTTCTTTTAATTCATAACACATAATCTGCCTAAAGAACGTTTGCCGCCCCCCTAAAAATGCCGCCATAGGCTTCAGCCTACTCAGCCTTTTGGTAAATGCGCCACTGAATGCTATTATACATTGCAAGTTATAACTAATATTATGAAAAATGTCCAGGATTTTACTACTTTTATTTTTTAAAATAAAACAAAATTGTATAAGTAAATGTTGTAGAGAATAAAATTTTTATGTCAAAATTGGAAGTTAAAGCATGAGAGTAAAAAAAATTGTGAATTTTTTACATTGCGTGTTACAACGTAAAAATGGGCAAGCAGGAGCAAGATTTAAAAGAAAATATATATTAAATTTATTTATTTTTTAAAACTCGCTGCCTTAAACCAAGTATTTAAAAAACTGTTAATGCATAATGTAAAAATTGACAAAAATATTTTTTTACCTTAATTGCTTAACTTTAAATTTTGACATGAAATTTAATTCTTTACAACATTTACTTATACAATTTTGTCCTATTTTTAAAGAGAAAGGTACTTTACTCTTGGTCATTTTTCATATTTTTAGTTATAACTCGCCCTGTATATTAATCAATCGGAGGAAAATTTTGTATTTATTAGTTTTGGATCATGCGACCAGTTTTCCCTAAAGGACGTTTAAAAATTCCAAAATTTTTTGTCCATTGTAACACATCCTGGGAGACACATATTATAAGAATATACTGCGTGCAACTCGTCGATCGATAAGACAACAAATGGGTAAATAGAGATGTCGCATAAGTCTATCCTTTATTTCCAATTTTAGAGTCAGAATATGAAAATATTCTTATTGAATGGGTTTAATTGGCGGATATTGAAGAGAAAGGGGATTTGCGAAACCTAGAATTTAAAGAATTTTGGGAGAAAATAATGAATTTATTGGGAACCTGACAAAGAATTGTTAAATTCATCATTAATATTGTCAGATGATTCGAATGATGAATTGCTTGACGTGACTATTAATGAGTTGTTATTATAATTTTTATGTTTTATTTTACTTTTGTTTTACTACTACACCCCCTCCCCGTTTAAACTATTTTTTAGCTTTAGCTTATTTGTCAAATCTAGTACATTCTAGTACTTTTTTTCTGGAATCTAGTACTTTTATAAAAATCATTGTGGCAACCCTGTTTGAAATATATATATTTTTAAATGGATATTCTTTTAAAGATCCTGACGACTTCTTTTCTTATTATTATTTTTTTTATTAGTGAGTTTTAGTAATGTTTTTGAAGTGGGCTTATTGTTTTTAAATGTTTATTGATTAACGGAATAACATCTTATAGATTCAAACAGGATTATTATTAATAAAGATGTACCGCTAAGTAATTAAAGAAATTCCACGTTTTATTGAAGTAAATTAAGTAAGATTTTATTGCGGCTTTTAAATGTTATTCGCAACATTTCTCTATATCAACAGTCGTTGCAAATAATTAAACTTAACTCGGTGAAAGATTCCAGATAGATATAACTAACCAGAAGATTATTATGTTAACTAGGAGTTGTTTTTTGCAATCAAGAATGGGGTAATTAATAATATGATAAGCTTTGATAAGAGTGATGTTTTATTCGTTTTAGTTCGCTTTTGTCGGAGGTGAACTTCAGGAAGCCGTTAGAGATAAATTAGTCGTTTTAATTAAGACATTACAGATTTATTATTTCGTTTATGCATAGTTAACCTAAGAAATGTATACAATGTATTTGTTTAATATTCTTCATTTAAATAAGTATATCGTCTTTAAACAATGTATTTTTATAATTTATTCTATCGACCACACACAAACGACATTGCCACTTTTCTGTTTTATTAGAAAGCCAGTTGATGATGGTGGCTCGAAGACGAAACGTCGGATCTTAAAATTTAATAACGCTGATTTTATGGAAGAGAAAAAAGTGGCAATGATAATGTGTCATTTCTTTTTAAAAATGTCTCTTTAAATAAACTGAGAATTCCAAAACGGCTGCAAATTTGTAAATTTTAAAACGGAATATTTATTGGGCCATATTATGTATTTAAAGAAGCAAATGCTTTTGCTTATAAGTAAAGGTATTGATCATAATATAGAAATAAAAGAAGAGTTTACACTTCAAATGCATGAGCATTTAGGGTAGAACAGTGCTAGTTGAGCATAGAGGTAAGTTGGGCAATTAAATATCTCAAAAACTATCGACCGCACGCGAAAGCATCAAATAGCATAAAGAAGGGGGTTGCGCGAGGGGATCACGCATTGCTTATTTTTGTGATAAAAAAGTAAAATAATTGCAAACCAGCTTTATTTGTGATAGTTAAATGTATTCCGTTCTCCATCAGGTAAGTGTTAATCTTAAGTAAATTTATTGCAGTTTTAATATGTGTAGATTTTGGATATAATTCTAACCGGTTTTCTAATAAATTTACTTTTTCTTTAAAATTTTAGGTTAGGGTTAGTTGAGGTACAGTTGCCCAACTAACACCATAGTTTAAGTATAAAATGTTTTTAGGATACGGACTTATAACAGTAAGACTACTAGACTCTCCTCAAGATTTAAAAGCGGCTGCAACCCGAACTTTGTACAAGCAACAAAAAAAAAAAAAAACGAGCTACCCTATCTAACTTATAAATTTTCTCTGGAAATAGTTCGACCATACCCAAAGGCTGGTCCAAGAAAATTAGCCAAATCAAACCAGAAGATAGAGAAAAGCTGCAATTTTAACAGATACAGAAGGCATTACAAGAGAAGCAAAAATAAACTGCTCAAATGTTTAAAAAAACGAAGATGAATTGTTAGGTATAAAATTCCAATAGTTAAGTGGCGCAGTGGACAGAGCTTTGAAGCCGGTTCCGATTCCCAGCGCGGGAGACATATTTAGGTAGTAGTTATTTAAAAATAACGACCGTGGTGGCACAACCGCGTTGTCTAAAAGGTGCTGTGAAATGCATAACTGCATGTTTCAGTGCTTGGACAACGTTGACGGAACAGGGGGAACGATGGGTTAAACATCTAATAACCCGACAGCCACGGTACTCTGGTATTTAGGCATATGCCTTCGTGGGATGTCAAAAAGATAAAAACAAATAGAAAATTGAAGCTACTGAATAGCAGCAGCATTTTTCTATATAAGTAAATACTGCACTTGTAAGCACATGCTCATACGTTTAAAGTAAATTCTTTTATTTCTATATCTACTATGATCAATACCTTTTACTTATAAGCAAATGCATTTGCTTTTTTTATTCATATGGCCCATTGTTAAGTATAAAAATGCACAAGTTTGCCCCAATTTAATCATCTCTTACCGTTCCCGGGATCCTAATGGAGACCCTCGAATTTGTAACACCCTATATATACCAGATGCTATTGACCTAAAGAAAACACATTAGTAAGAAAAATATATTTTAAAATTTACAAAAAGTTGAATTTTTGGTTTTCCTGCCACCCCAAGAAAATCTTGAGTTTCAAAAGCCAGTCACCGTAGTATTTTTTCTGAAATTGGTTAACATTTTATCAACAAATCATAAATTTAGCAAAAATATCTGTGTTTTTAAAAAACTATAGCCAGTAGATTTTTTTATATTACAACTTTACAATTTTTTTATGTAAGATGCAGATGCATCTGATATCATCAAAAAAGGCAGATATTTTTATGAAATTTGTGATTTAACAATAAAATAAAAAACACAGTTAGATAATTTCCCTCTGGGAGGAACAAACCAGAAAATTAACTTTTTTCGCTAAATTGTAAAAATCCTTCATTCTTTTTTGTTATAAATATACAGCGTGTTAACTTAAGCTTGCACCATATGGAAAACTTTTTTATTATTAATTTTGCCAAAAAAGTTAATCTTTATAAAAAGTTTGGTCTGAACCCAAAATACAATCATTAGATATTATTTTTTTGGAGTCGCATACGAGGTATGTTAAAAAATATGAATTTAGCTTAAGAGAAAAGTACCTTTATTTTTCATAATATTAAAAAAATTTATAAGAAAAAGATGTTTAGGTTTGAAAATCACATTAAAATATGGAAATTGGTATATTCAAAAAAACTTTTTAAACATTTTTTCTGCAATACCAAGTGTTTCTGTGACTTTTTATATATTGTATTTTATTTTAAAATAAGTATGCACCAACGTACAAACCTAAATTTTCAAAGTTAATATATAAAAAATTTTTAAAAAAGTTATTCTTGAAAATAAACAAGTTTGCATAATCATAACTGAATGTTATTTTCAATCCAAAACACCTTTTTTTATAAAAATTTCAAAAAGTATTCGATGAGTGCGCTAAATTGCAATTGCAACGTTGCAGAGTCGTTTGATTTTAATTGCTAATCGATCATGCAGAGGCGATGGCCAGCAAACAATTTGGATTTCCTCTTGATAAAATAAATCCCATATGTCGCGAACTTTAAGAGTGTCTATGTCATTTGGAAGTTATTTCCGAGTTCGCTCAGCATTAGTATAAGAAATTTAGCAATTCCCGCTGAATTATCTGCGATCTAAGCAAACAACAGACTAATAAACCGGTGGTAATCGCGGTTCTTATCTGAGGTTCGATCTGGAGGCCCATTAAGACGGGCTCATTAGCGGCAACGGCCTAAAATATGCCCGGCCACTGATTTGCATGTCCTCGGGATCGGCCCGATCCGGTGCCCGGTGACGAGCCGAGACTACCTGCGCGCCGACGACCACGGCGTAAATAACTCCCAACACGTAGCTAATTGTTCGGCTTATCTTAACGCTTATCTCGAATTGCGGCATCAGTGCAAGAGACCGGCCGAAAGAGATGATGATCATATTTCTGGACAGTGGCGGTGACACTCCTAATAAAAATGTATTAAGTGTGTTATTTTCGAGGTTAGGGCGTTCCCTACCTCTATATACTAATGAATTAAGGGCTACATAAATGTAAGCACCCTGTGACAATATATATGTATAGAAAATTAGTACTCTCATGGGCACCGGGAGTTCAAGGAGGTGCACTTGCACCTCCTGGCTTTAAATTTCAACAGAATGTGTATGAAAAAGTACGTTTTATTAAGTAAAAACCTATTTTTCTTGGCTCTTTAAGGATTTTTGCAACCCCTGACGTTTTCGTGAAATAATTGTGTTATTTTAATTGAACGGAGTTTCTTCCTCCAAATAAAAATGTTGCCGGCAATCCTCTTTATTTTAAATTTATTTTCAACTGCGTTTAATACTGTTGGGTTTATTTAAAGGGTTTTCTTGCAAAAACAACCAATGCCATTTATGATTAATATCATGCCAATATTTTTATTTTCAAATTTACAAAAATACTGATGCCTATACAACCTTTAAATATATCTTTAGGTGCGCAAAATACAGATATATCTACTAACATATTACAAAACTATACAGTGCATTTCTTAATGTCCACCCCTTTTTTTAGTGCATTTCTTTAATGTCCACCCCCTTTATTTTTGTACGAATCAATTTAAAAAGTAAAACTTTGGGATATAAAATTAATACATAAATACTATATTTTAAAGTAAAATTAACATATGAAAATTTATAACCCTCAAATATATAGTCAGGAACTTTACCTAATACAAAATGGCGGTACCCATATTTTTGAAACCAATAAAGTTACATGTAGATACTTAATGTGGTATTTTCTTAAAGCTCTTTTAAAGATCTTTTTAATGGTAATATAATA
The DNA here is from genome assembly GCA_014170235.1 of Listronotus bonariensis. Lineage (NCBI taxonomy): Eukaryota > Metazoa > Arthropoda > Insecta > Coleoptera > Curculionidae > Listronotus > Listronotus bonariensis. The sequence continues at coordinate 83,594 of JACEGR010002164.1, read as the reverse complement.
TAACGGGTGCCTCATTAAAAAAATATGTACTTATCTGTTAAAAAGCTTTAAGAAAATACCACAATAAGTAAATCTTACTTTATTGGTTTCGGAAATATGGCCATCCAAATTAGGTATTTAGGTAATTTTTAAAGTATCGCCATTTTGATTAAGTTACTTTATAACCCTATATTCTAGGGTTATAAAGTAACTATTAGGAGCTTTAAAATGATATGCCACAAGACCAACCTTTCTAATTAATTTTTTTCCAAGATGGTGCCCAGCCGCCATCTTTAAATTTTCATTTGTCAATTTCACTCTGAAATATACTATTTATGCATCTATGTCATGCCCCAAAGTTATACTTTTTGAAATTAATCCGTTCAAAAATAAAAGGAGAGGACCTTAAAAAGAAACTGTATAGAGTTGGCCATATAATTTTAAAATTTGATATTGGCTGTTAAAAAAAAAAACAAAAAACTTGTACAAACATGTTAAACAGCAAATATAACCAATTAGTTGAACCGCCACTGACTTTCAAACGGTGCTTAATCTGGTCCGTGAACCGGATGATCATTCGCGGCATCTTTCACACGAATGAAATATTGACGTTTCGAATGCGATCGATTATATCTTCAGGATCCGTATGACGTGGTAAACGCGATCAGACTAACGTTGATCGATTATTATCGATCGATTGTCTATAGCTTCGAACATTTAGATAACAATACTGATTTTCCATAGCAATCAGATCTTTAAATTGAAATAAATTCAATGAATTAAAAATAAGGTAATTTTAAGAAAAATGCGTCGGACCAGTTTGTCAATTAGTATTTGAACGAGAATGATATTTATACAATATGTCCAAAATTGCTCATACCAGGTTTCTTAAACTTTTGCTGTCACGGACCCTTTTACAGAATTGATTAGCTTCATAGACCCCTGTCAGAGAAATTTTAGGAAAAGAAAACAAGCCTTATTTATGAAATGTATATTATAATAAAAATCACTCTTTTGGTAGGTAGTTCAATTACACATATTAACAGATTTAATTCAATATTGCCAGTACTAAGTTAATGAGAAGGATGCTGCTGTTTGGCCTCAATAAGGACGTTAAATTGTAGAATAGTCTTCGACAAGGCAAGCCGCATGTCATCTGCTACCGTTCAATCGATTCTGATTTTTCGTTTTTATCGAAACTAAAAATAAGAATCCTGACAGAGGTACGTCGTTGGGTCGTGGCAAATAGTATCAGAACGGACATAGCTCGCTTGAAAAGAAGAGGTTAACCTTGACTCAAAGAACACCAAAACTCACCAAGACCATTTGCATAGAATTCAGTTTTCAAGACTTCGTTCAAATCTCATGTCAATTAGGTAATTTTTAATAAGATCATCATTGCTGATTTACCCATATCAGTCAAAAATAGACTACGCACCCATTTTTATTTATCAATATGTTTTGAGCTAAATTAACCTCCAAAAGACATCTGCAATGCTTTCAGATGCTTTGACACTTCTTTTAAACAGTTTTAATAATGTGTGACTGTACCTATTAATTAATTAATTAATTGAATTTACTAGTTAAACCGTTGCTCGATCGATATTGCTTGGTGGTTAAATAATTTCCTGATAAAGAATAATCTTAAGGTTTAACTGAGCTACCGCGGACCCCTGACACATATCCCTGGACTCCCAGGGGGTCCGTAGACCCCACTTTAAGAAACTCTGCTCTATACCTAAGTCACGTAGTTTTTAAAATTATTAAACAGTTTTTTCTACAAAACGTAATTGAATACGTGTGTTGTTAGACATGCTTAATGAATTTTAATGCTTTTTAATCCCAAAGTTTTGTTTAATCCTATTTTTAAACCATTGTTTTTTTAATGTAATTAAAATAATTTAGATCTGAAGATAAAATGTTATAATTTTCAGCTTCACCCGTAATACAATAATTAACCGTATAGAAAAATTAATTATTTAAACAATACAAAACGTTAGAGCGTAATTATTAATTAAGAAACAATTTTAAAGAATGACCTGCGGAATAGTATAAAAGAAACAATGTTAACTGACGATACTGATGATGTAATTGATATACGAAGGTTGTTGGAGAAGTAGAAAGACAGTAAAGACGAAAAATGTAATAAATTTTGTTTTGACGACATAGTGTTTTTGTTTTTTTATAGGTATAGGGTGTTTCCAAATAATTTTTTTCCTGCAAAATGTTTGCTTTATTTGCAGCTTTTGCTATTGCTGTATCACCCGTAGAGCGTAAAATAGCAATTTAAGGTAAACTTCATATCAGAGATGTTGATGAGATATGTACAATATTGTCAGAAAAATTTAGATTTCCATCTCCCTAAAAGCACACGAGCTTATAGCTAAGTGGTCCATAATTTTTATGCAAGACTGTACCTGTGTAGACGTTAATCATCACGAACACTAACACATATGTTTGTAAGTTTTGATACGGAACCGTCACTTATGCAAAGCCTGTCAGTTTTTTGAAAACATCTGACAGTTTGTTTATTTAATGTAACTAAGAAACGGATACATAACTACAAAGAGCGCTTATCATCCATGTTAAAAATCCATTTTTTTATTAAATTTTCTCAGATTCTAAGTGGTCAATCAATCAGCTTTAAATTTTAAAGATGTCTCGTGTCGACAAACGAGGATATAAGCTCTATTTACGATTTTAGAGGTATACCAATACTACTTACTGTTTTTAGTGTGTTTAGTTTTGTGCCTTCTGTTGTAACCACACGCCTCATTAAAAAAAAACAGAATACCTACTCCGTATCTAAAAATAAAGCGGCGGATCGTGCTTGGACAATTTAGACTTTTTTTCACTAGCAACTACTAATGTTGGTAACATTGTCACTCGTCACGCCAATATATTTTTCAATACCTATAGCCGTCTCGTTTATTCGGTCATCATTGGCTGGTTGAGCACTTGAACGATGATACCAACAGAAGTAAGTGACTCTTTTCAATATTGCGAAATAAAAGTCACAAACAAATTGACAATACATTAACTGCCATTTTAAGAAACCAGAGGGGTTTTCCAGTGACGAAAATTTTGGTGCATCACGCTCCAGAGCATGAAGCTCTTGAACTGCTCTGAAAAGTTAGTCACTGGAACGCATCCGCAAGGACAGAAAGCTCCAGCTGGTAAAAAACTTAACCTTACTTTAAGTAATTTTAAAATTTCGTTTTTGTTGTGAAAACAAGGTGGATTAATGGATTATTTATTTATTCTCTCTTTGCTAGTTTAGATAGCTATGGAAATTAACGTTGAATAAATGTTGAATGAACAAATAATAATTTTAAAGATCTATCCTAACCTTAATAAACAAACTTTTGACGTTTGGAGCACGAAACACCTAAAGGGGGTTGGTGCATGAGAGGCAAGGGGAAAGGAAAACGGAGCAGTTAAGGTGCATAAGACTTTCCGTCACTGGAACGCCATAAAGTAGAACGAAATGCTCCTGAGCTACTCGGGAGCGCTCTGTTTGCGTCACTGGAAAGCCCCTCAGGTTATTCCCAAGTCGGTCTATATAAGGTCACGACATTCGGCAATATTGCTTTGACGTGTTATGACGTCATATCTCCCATTTTTCGGCCATATTGTTCAGTGTCGGAAATATACAGTTTATTGTATTAGTAGAACAACCGTTTACACAACAGTTTTTAATTGTTATTAAGTTGTAAATTCTTTTACTTTAAATGAAAAACATTTGGAATTACATCTTTCAACAAATATCACTTCCAAAACAATACAAAATGAAATGCGCAAATTCTAGACGCCACTGGATTGATATTCAGCTTTGAATTTACCCAGTCTTGCCAACTTTTCTCCGTGGAGTGCCGTTCCTTGCGTCCCCGACCTCGAACCGCCTAAAAGTTGAGGATATGTCGCAACCTTATAAATATAAACTAACCTTGTAGTTACTCAATTTTTTAATAAAGGCTGTGGTAGTAACGCACGGCTAAAAACGTTGCCTGTCTTAACTGTCTTTAATTTTTCCTCATAAAATAGAAGAACAAAAACCCAAATTGCAAAGTCCACTTTGTCGAAATGTTCTCATAAATTACCAAACACACAAACCTCGTATAGAGACGTAATGTACCTCGTACTTTTATTTTTAATTCAATTGTATTCCGCTGCCAAGCAAATCAGTTATTGTAGCCTAGATGCTCCCAAAGATATTTGGAATTTACACAGCAAATGTCGGGTGTATGAAAGATGGGTTTCCGCCAGAACATTTGCAACTGTAGATTGTTTGCTATTTTTAGAACATTTTATAGCAGCAACACACCTGCTATAATTTTTGTTAAAATATCATTCTGGCGGCAACTCGCAACTTGTAGTCTCCTTAAGGCAATAACTAATTATTCCTGGTAAATAATAGTTAATTCTTTAACATGCACATAATATTCCATCCGCGTAAGGGGCGGTTTTGGGGTGTCCCCCTTCCGGGTGAAGGAATAGTCCAGTGTAATTTCCCCAATTGCAGCCCACAACAAAGATTCTCGTAGTGCCTTATGTATGCATCCCTATACGGTTTAACTTGACAGATCCCAAACTTTTCACTTTCTTCGTTCTTTTAGAACCTGCTACCTGCGGAGGTCTTCCATTTCCTTCCAAATCTTGGTTTAGTATATCATCAATTTTAGGCGTTTAACCAATTATAATCGCTGTAATAATTGGTGACAACTTTGAAGTAAAATACATTGTTTAAACGTCAACATAACCGATTGGTAAACACCGTTTTAGAATTGGTTCTTCGCCCAAAATTGATGTATATCACAATACGCGACACGATATGACGTCACGTAATGTGACGAAACATTCAACAGTCCTGGCACGAACTATACAGGGTGTCCCACAGGGAACTGCGGCAATCGATTTTTCGAAAAGTGCGCTTTGAAAAATTTTGAAAATTTGGTAGCGTTATAAAATCAGTGGGAGACATACAACTAAAATATTTTGACAGCTTCTACCACTTCCGGTTATACCGGAAGATAATGTCAACTTTCTTATTTTAAATAGAACACCCTATATATTAATTATTTTTTAGATTCTGCGTAAAATTCTAAACACAATTTATGTATAATGTTCTTTACCTAAGTGCAACCTGTTTTTGACTTATTTTTATCATTTATCAAAAATGATGTTTGCATTATATAACCATCAACTTTTCTAAAAAAAAACATTTTCTATGAGTTGGGATTGGGTCTCTCGTGAAGAAAGAACTACTTTTAGTAATCTGTATTGATATTTTCACAATTAATAAATACAGAGTGGTCAAAATATCTCGTTAGAATTATAACGACAAAAACCTTAAAGTCAATTTTTCTAATGGAAAACCCTATCTTTTATTACCTTATCCTATTAAGCATTAAAAATAAGGGTAAGTTTATTTAAGGATGTTTATTCCAAAACTTATAGTTTTCGAAATATTAACGATTTATTATTTATTTATTATTAAATACCTAGATAAATATTAAATTGTTAATATTTCGAAAACCATAAATTTTTGGAATAAATATCCCTATACAAATTTATCTTTATTTTTAATGCCTAATAGATAAGGCAATAAAAGATAGGGATGTCCATTTGAAAAAAATGACTTTTAAGGTTTTTGTCGTTATAATTTTAACGAATATTTTTACCACTCTGTATTTCTTAATTGTGATAATATCAATACAGTCTACTTAAGTAATTCTTTTTCTACAAGAAACCCAACCCTAACTCATATTTAATGTTTTTTTAGAAAAAGTTGATGGTTATCGTAATGTAAGTGGCTTGCAAGCGTCATTTTTGACATAAAATTTAAAATAAGTCAAAAACGGTTAGACTTAAGTATAGAATATGGATGGTGGAGGGGAGAATAGCCATCTTTTATGGCGAACAATGGTCGTTAGACCAATGATAACCTACGGGTCAATTGCCTGGGGTGCAAAGACGCTACAAAAGACGGCAATAAGGCAATTACAAAGTATACAGAGACTCGCTTGTCTATGTATTACGGGGGCCATGAAATCGATCCCTACTGCAGCACTGGAAGCGCTGCTTAATCTACCGCCACTTCACATCTACATACAGGGTGAAGTGAAAGCGGTACAATACCGTCTCAAACAAGGCCAAAGTCCTATCATAAGACAGGAAAGGGCCATACAATGGAGATTTAAGGAGGACCAAGAAGTCAACTCAGTGTGTGAGATGCCTTCAGACAAAATGGTACCAAGCTACTGGCTAAACAAAGGTTTTCAAACTTTAATACCAGACAGAAAGGACTGGGTGGCAGGGCCTCCCATTAAAGCCGACCTAATCTGGTATACAGACGGCTCCAAAACAGACCAAGGAGTTGGAGCAGGTATATATGGGGACAAACCAAGGACGAAAATAAACTTGGGTCTCGGACAACACCCTACTGTGTTCCAGGCCGAAATTGTAGCCATAGAACAATGTGCTAGGGAAATCATCAGAAGGAGCTATGAGGATAAAACCATAGTAATCTATTCGGACAGCCAGGCAGCCATCAGGGCACTCAGTTCATGCAAAATCAGCTCCAAGCTGGTGCGGGACTGCGTAATTGCCCTGGAAGAGGTGGAGTGCGTCCAACAAGCTAACCATTGCCTGGGTACCAGGACACGAAGGCCACGAAGGCAATGAAGAAGCTGATAAATTGGCAAAGGAGGAGGCTGGCAGGACAATGGTAGGTCCTGAGCCCTACTGTGGTATTCCATCATGCCAGGTAAGGTCATCCATTAGATCATGGATTATGAGGGAATCACAAGACTGGTGGAGGAGAACACCAGGACAGCGTCAGGCGAAAGTGTTCATCAAGGCTTACTCGCCAGAATTTACAAAAGACCTTCTGAATTATAACCGGAAGGCAGTAAGAATAATAGTGGGTCAATTGACAGGTCATTGCAGACTGAATAAACACCTGGAAACTATGGGCCTGGCTGAAGAAAACCTATGTAGGTTCTGCCAGGAGGAGGAAGAAACCGCAGAACACGTATGGTGCTACTACGAAGCCCTTTGTCGTCTGCGGTTTGCAAGGCTGGGTGAAGAATAACCTAAAGCGGCAAGATATACCAAGGGGCCAGTTTCAAGCTTGTGGAGTCTGATTAAACAGACCGGCTTGGATAGCGTGCTCTAACCTATGGACGGAGGACACACAATAAACCTGAGCAGGTTGCAGTGTTAGAGGATATGCAATCCACCTCCTAATCTAATCTAATCTAATCTAATGGTGAACAAGTTGAAAAAGTCGCCATCGGAATGTAGCATGTTGGGATGGCGCCACAGTAGCCAGTGGAGGGATTTTGGTATTTCTTTCCTTTTTTATTTTGTATCCATCTGTCCTTTATCATTTTGTATCTCACTCTAATAATTTATGCTCATTGGTTAAAAAATCTCCTCTGGCTACTGTGACGCCACCATAAGTTGCTCCTTTCGACGGACACTTTTTAAAACATTCAGATGGTTATCATCCCCTCCACCATCCATAGTATAGAACCTTGATGCATAAATTATGGTTAGAATTTTGCGCAGAATCTAAAAAGTAAATAATATATAGGGTGTTCCATTTAAAATAAGGAAGTACACATTAACTTTCGGTATATAACCGGAAGTGGTAGAGCAGTCAAAATATTTTAGTTGTATGTCTGCCACTGACTTTGTAATGCTACCAAATTTTTAAAATTTCCCAAAGCCTACTTTTCAAGAAATCTATCGCAGCAGTTCCCAGTGAAACACCCTGTATTCACGAACGTGGTTAACGTGTGTCAGCAAGTCTTTTTTAAGCTGTCTAGCGAATAGTAGTTGTATCATAGTATATTAAAGTCCCATAAGTTGAAAAGTTGTTGTCGAACGACTCGAATGGTCACTTAAAACCCCATAACAGTAAATATTCTCGGCTGGAGAGCCGTAAACCAACGATTTTCGAGACAGGACAGACACCTCATTCCGGCGCGGCGGTCGATTGGAAACGCCGGCGCCTGAAACCGTGTCGCCAACTTGACACCGCCCGATGGGTCCCATAAATCACCCTTTCTTTCTTTTACTACACAACAAAACTGATACTGAGGTATAGGAATGGATGTTTTTGAAAAGAGTATCGATAGCAGGGCATATCGATAAGGAATACTCTCCCTTTTAGATACGTAACATTCAGCCACTTCATAAGGTTGATAGGAAATTTCTGCTAATGCATGGAAAGGAGGCGGTCTAAAGCGTATAGAACACAGGTAGAGATTACACATAGAATACCGGCATATAAACATTTCCTGATACCGTGACCAAAGAATACCAATCCATAGAACCCCACAAGTGAGATTTCAGCGTACCCTAAAAAATTTAGTACCTAACGCGACCAACAGATGGCGAAAATAGTACGATGTCGCTTTGCTAATACGATTACCATCAGAAATTGATAGCAGTCGCTGACGAGCAGTCGGCCCGATCAGTTAGAGTGAGGATACACGCAAAAGTTAATAAAAATAAAATCCCCGATAAATGGTAGTATCCATAAGATTATTAAATTAATGATTTCAGAATAGGATATATCGATGGGTTTTTGACAAAACATCGTAAGCGTCAGTTTTACGGGAAACGTTTTTTTTCATTGGCTTTATTTCAGATGAAGATATGTTCTATATTGGTTCGGCGGTTCATTTAATTAATGGTAGTTATTTGCGTACACGCCAAAAAATAAATTAATAGTACCAAAGAACCAAAAAAAATAAAGCAAGTAAATAGAGAACTAAAAATCGACGTTTTGGTGGCAAGTCTGCCACCGTTGTCAAGATAAATTAAATAAAAATAAAAAAATTAAAAATTAACTATTATTTAGGTTTAGAATTTTAAAATTTTTAGCTTTTTTTTTTTAGGAGATTCTGAAAATTTTGACATTAAATGTTAAATATGTTTGTTTTGTAATTAAAATTAAGAAGAAATCTAAAATAAAAACATTCAGATCTCGGTTTTTCTTTAAAAATAACGCGATGGGAAGAAAAATCGTTTCCCGTAAAATTGGCGAATGTCGCTTACGATGTTTTGTAAATACGCATCAATATATCCTATTCTGAAATAATAAATTTAATAATCTTATGGATACTGGGTCCATTTGTCGAGGATTTTATTTTTATTAAATTTTGCGTATATCCTCACTCTAACTGATCGGGCCGACTGCTCGTCAGCGACTGCTATCAATTTCTGATGGTAATCGTATTAGCAAAGCGACATCGTACTACTTTCGCCATCTGTTGGTCGCGGTAGGTACTAAAAATTTCTAGGGTACGCTGAAATCTCACTTGTGGGGTTCTATGGATTGGTATTCTTTGCCGTAACGCGTAAGTCTCGCTCTGTTGTTGCTTTAATTGCCCATGAACCTTCTAAAGTGGCTGAAAGTGTATGTATACGAATAATTTAAAAAAATCATATAAACATGGGCCCCCAAATTATGTTTTGTTAACATACAGGGTGTTAAATTTGTAAAGAAAAAATCGGATTTTGTTAAAATCCTTAATATTAAATATCCAATTTTTGTTGTAGTTTTGACGGTATTATTTATAACATTAAGGGACTTATTTGGCACAAACTGAATTAAATTTATTAAGTCCAGTGGCGTCTTAAGCGGCACCCAAACATATATTTTTAACGAAAAAGTGACACCACTGACGTTTGTGCAACTTTATAATTTTTTTATATAATACAAATAAAAATAAAGCTATTATTATCTTCAAATTATTTTTAATATATTGTTTACATCAAACATTTTATTTTGTATTTTATTATTAAAAGTTATGTAAAAACGACAACAAATACTAAATTTGATAAAACTATAATTTTTAAAATAACTAATTTTACTAAACTAGGTATTGATAAAATTTTAAAATTTTTAAAATCATTTTTACCACCTTAAAATAAAACTACAAAAATGCATAAGTAGATTTCAAATTATTTTGCTGTTTTTAAAATAATGACAAATTTTGGAAACCAAAAATCATATGTATATTATAAAATTGCTCGTTAATTTTTTTTCTTAGTATGCTTTTTATTTTATTTATTTCCTCTCAGCCAAAATAAGAAATATGTAACTTTGCTATAAAGTATTTTTTTATCGACATAATTAAATATCGATCTATACATCCCCATCCCTATTTCTTGGTCTCTATGACAAAACAGATTGGAAGAGGCTCTCAATGAAACGGAAGACCTAAGCCACTCGAATGGGATCTCGATTCAATGAGAACACCACGGGGTGCCTTGTTCGGAGGTTTACCACTCAGGAACTAATAAATATTTTAAAATGAAGTTGTTATAGCGTGAAGTATGAAGTTACCTGGGTCAGGAGGTCTGGAGAATATTTACAAAACATAGCTTTCGATTTCAATAGAGATGATAAATCACGTTTTCAAAAAACTTCATGCAAAAATCCATAAATTTACCTTAGCTCTGTTTGGCATAACAAAATGTTATAACTAGTTTTGACTTTTTTAACTTAACTACACTTTTTTCGAGGTCGTGTAGTTAGGTACATTTTATTAAAACGACAATTCTTGTCGATGAAGTCTTAGGACCACTTGTACGAACAAGTATAGAAAACAAGAAACCCAAATATGTAAAAATTTAATTTATCTGTTCATAAATAAAAAGCATAAAAGCCTTTTGAATTTTTGACATTTGTGACATAACTCAGTTAAACGCGTTTGGCATTAAAACTACATTACACTACACTACACTTTTCACTATGCCAAACACACCTCTTTTTTAGGTTATTTTGGATTTTGAGGAGTTTTTAAAAGCGTTTTAGGAGAATTTTATATTTTCTAAGTCATAGAGTGTAAATGCAGACGCGCAATAAGGATTTTCATTTTTTTTACTTTTAAAATGTCAGACATGAGACTCACACCTGATATACAGGGTGTTTTTAACCAGTGTTGCTAAATGGCCACGGTAGAATCCTCAAAATTCAAAATAGGAAAAAACAAATTATATAAACACAAATTCCTCGTTCTCAAGATACGCAGAGTATCAGACTTGTACAAATAAAATTTAAATGTCTTTTTCAGTGGCGTAGCAAAGGGGGCCGGAGGGGTGAGCCGCCGCGGGTGTCGCCTTTTTGGGGTGACACCCACACGATCTCTCAACTTTAAGAATAATGTAGAAACAAAAAAATCGCTAGCACAAAAAAAAATTCCGCGGATTCGTCCATTAGCACTAGCTCAGCTTTATGTATAATTCGGGGATACCCAGACTGCGAAGATACTTAAAAGCCGCTAATGTTACGGTTACTAGATTTGTTAAAGTTTATTGTAGAATGAGATTTTACAGAATCTTTTCCAAACCTTATGATTGCACTGAAATTTTTCATGACGGTTTGCGTGTCCAAAGCTTCTTTTGAGAGGAGCCCCCATTGCCCCCCTCAGTATATCTCTAACTACTGCTGGAATAACAAACAATCGTATAAGTACCCTTCACTCCAGATTTCAGGTTCCTAAACCCACCACTAAACCTGACTTTGAAAACAAACGCAGAGCGATGCAGATACCTATCTCTTTCGCAGGATCTTAGTTTAATATTAGATTGGGGCGCCAAAAATCTCGTCCATTTTAATGCATCCAAAACACAATCATGTTCCTTGTCGCGAAAAGAGTCATCAAATACTCATCCTCTACTTATGAGCGGTCAAGTTTTACAAAGCAAGGACAACTTTAATCTTGTGGGCGTCACATTTAAAAGTAACCTTAACTGGCTTAAACACATTGTATCTATAGCCACGCCAGCTTCAAAAAAGCTTGGATTTCTCTTTCGAGCCAAAAAGTATTTCTCCCCTTCTAATTTATACATTATATATGTGTCCCAAATCCGACCTCCCTTGGAATATTGTTTTCATATCTGGGGCATGGCGTCCCCCACAACCCTAAGCATTCTTTATTCTATTTAAAGAAGAGCTATTCGTCTCATTAATGAGCCTTCACTTACAGAAAGGCTTCCCTCTCTTGCCCATCGTCGGGCTGTGGGGGATTTATCGTTTTTATAGGTATTTCCATGGCTTCTGCTCTAAAGAATTGTCCAGTATAGTTCCTCCACTTATGGTTCCCAACAAAGAAACTCGTGGTTCTGCGCGTATGCATCCCTAAACGGTCCAACTGGACGGGCCCCGAACTTCCCACTTTGTTCGTTCTTTTATTCCTAGAATCTCTAGATTGTGGAACCTGCTGCCCGCGGAGGTCTTTCCTTCCTTCCTTCCCCCCAAATCTTCAATTATTTAAGTCCCGTGTCAACAAACTCCCTCTTACCTCGCTTAAGACACCCACGACAGGCTAGTATTTAGGCTTTTAGTCTTCGTGGTTTGTCCAACTATATAAAAAAAAATAATAATGTTACAAACATGGTACTGCTGGGACGACAAATTTGACGTGCGCAGAATCCGAACGGTTGCAAACATTTTTGACAGTCTGCTGGAACAAACCTATTTATGGCATTAAGGGAGTAATTTATCACTAACCAACTAACTAATACATTCAGTGGCGTCATAAGCGGAACCTGAAGGAATATATCTAATAAAAAACGGTAAGCCACTGACTGTGAAAATGTGTGTTAAATTTGTATACTTTTTAAGGATTAGGCAAATAAAAATACGGCCATTTTGTCTCTTAATTTTTTTCGTATATTTTTTAGTTTAGGGGAGGAACATTCACTTAAATGCATATTTTAAGACCATAAAAAGCATTGTAAAAACTGAGGTAGCAAAGTATACCAAAGTTAATCAAGTAGGTACTTACATTAACTACAATCGACATACAATACGAAATAAATAATAAATATTTTGTTTTTCGAAACGTATTAATAGCCTTTTCCTACATTTTGAGTTTATATTATTCCTTCATCCATTATAAGCTTTTAGGTTAATTCACTCTTGCCGATGACTGATAGAAGTATAAATATTATTTTAGAACATGTGTTAGTTTAGGGTTTTATTTTCGTTTTGTGGTCAATATTTACTAGTTTTTCCATTTATTTCGTTTGGTGTTTAAAAGATGATGCCGATAGGCGGTTTATTTTTAAAGGTAGAAAATTTACATTTACTTGTCAATAACGAATGAAAAATCTAAATAGGTTGAGCAGGCCATAATCTAAAGCAAGTAAATAAATTACTTGTTTTATTTGATTCTGTTTGATATTGTGACGTTGACATTTTGAAATACTACTTGACGTCACTGGGCAAATGTACCATATGGAACTATCTATTGGGACAATGAGACCGGTGGACCATCACAACTAACTTTGCATTAAAAACCAACTTAACTTATTGAACTAATTAAATTTAGTACGGGCATATCCCTAGGGATAGCCCGTACGGGGCCTAACTCAAACTTTAACTCTTTACTTGACTTTACTAACTCTTTCTTATCTAATAAACAATCAATCTCCGTCTTAAAATTTTGTTCTCTTTAAATATTAAATTTTTCAGTATTTGTTTTGCATTTCTAGGCTACTCGCTTGTTTAATGTTTTTGTTTTATTATTATAAGAGTAACCTAGAAAATTGTTTGATTCATACTTTTTAAACCTTGACACTTCACGTATTGTTTTATGTACCAAATTTCCCAATGTTAAGTAACCCAATTATATTTAAATTTCCCAAAAATGTATATTTTTAAAATTCCCAAAATGTATACTTTTTTATACTAGGTGTTCACATATGCCCCTTCCCTGAAAGCGTTGGACCCACAACGCTATTAGAAATCAGACAAATTTACTTTAAACTTTAAAAAAAAAAAAGCAATATTATCGAAAAACGATAGTTCCATATAGCTTACAAATATTTAAAACCTAACATTATGTTACTTATTGTATAAATTATATTTATCGTAAATAATCTTAATGTTTTATTAAATTTTTGTTTTTTCCAATTAATTTTTATTTAAAAAAATGCACGAAAAAATGTAAAAATAGTTTTTTTTCTAAAAAATAATTCATTTAGGTTATATTTAACATTATGACTCTTTTTTTTGAAATTTTAAAAATTCTTCCGGATAAATTATCTAAAATAATTATTTAAAAAGTTCTAGAGATGTTTTTGCTGAAATAATTAGTTCAAATAAGATTTTAACTTAATTGTTAAAAACCTTTTTAAGCTTTTCTTTAAGTAGGTACTTTAAATAAATATAGTTTTAACGGTAAGATTATTTTTAGACAAAAAATTACCTAATTATTGTTACTCATAAATTGTAATTTTTTTATTAATCTTTAAGTTTACTAGATATTTATGTACTACACAAACAGCTAAATAAGAAAAAAAGTTTGTGTTATTTAAAACTGACCTGTCCTGTAACAATAAAAGTGAACTTGGCCTTGTCTCGTCAGCAAAACGTTGAACCATTAAAAGGTAATTCAATGATTTATTTAATATACCAGTGGGAAAGAAAATAATTAACTATGTTCTACATGTACTATTAATTAGGTGATTTTTTTCTATTTGATCTTTTGCTCTTTTTTAAATTTATTGGATAGTTTAAAAACAAAAAAATATCTCTTACATAAAAAGAAAATCAATTTTTTTATATTCATACTTAGAAATTAGCCTAATATTCCACATTCTTCTTATACTAGCCTTTATAAAAAAAAATGCGTCCACCTTGCCTGCCTGTCCATGTCCTTGATGGTGCGTTCCATTGGCCATTTGTCCCGTACTTCTCCACGTACCATTGTCTGCCTTTCATTCCCATTTTCTTCTTCCACATCAGGTTACTGCAACTTCATGCCAATTTCCCCATATCCTGAGCTTCCTCAGGGCCGCTAGATAGTCTTGTACCCCACCATTCAAGACCATACTTCAGAGCTCTTCCCCATACTAGAGCTGCGGCTTCCAGTGCTAATGCAGCCTCATGCTGCTTCTGAACTCCGTCTTCACGACGTACCATACAACTTCAACACAAATAAATATATTTCCATATTCTTCTTTATCACTTCTGGCTAACACCATTTAGCCATATTTGAAAACTGAAGATATACCTTATCTTCCTTTTCTTGTAGCTACGCTGCTACCTCCTTGCAGCTACGCTACGCAACATATTTTTTCCCCATCTTCGTCCTTTCACACACATTTCTTCTCCGGGGAACGGGACGCCTTTACCATATATATGGTATTTTCTTCCACAAATAAACTGAGGGGTAGGAAGGGCGTACCATAAGCGACTTTTCCTATCGCTTCACAAAGGGCACTGGAACTAGGGCGGGCACAGCTTACCATAACCGACGTTTCACAAGGTCACTGGGAACGGGGGCGCCTCCACCATATGTGACGTTGACATTTTGAAATACTACTTGACGTCACTGGGCAAATGTACCATATGGAACTATCTATTGGGACAATGAGACCGGTGGACCATCACAACTAACTTTGCATTAAAAACCAACTTAACTTATTGAACTAATTAAATTTAGTACGGGCATATCCCTAGGGATAGCCCGTACGGGACTTAACTCAAACTTTAACTCTTTACTTGACTTTACTAACTCTTTCTTATCTAATAAACAATCAATCTCCGTCTTAAAATTTTGTTCTCTTTAAATATTAAATTTTTCAGTATTTGTTTTGCATTTCTAGGCTACTCGCTTGTTTAATGTTTTTGTTTTATTATTATAAGAGTAACCTAGAAAATTGTTTGATTCATACTTTTAAACCTTGACACTTCACGTATTGTTTTATGTACCAAATTTCCCAATGTTAAGTAACCCAATTATATTTAAATTTCCCAAAAATGTATATTTTTAAAATTCCCAAAATGTATACTTTTTTATACTAGGTGTTCACAATATATTTACTTATTTACATCCAGCAAAGTAAGAAGTTCGGGGCCTATCCAGTTGGACCGCTTAGGGAGGCAAACGCACACATTATTAACAGCTCTTTTCTGAAAGGAATCACGAATGCTGAAGGTTGTGGGGACACCGTTCTCCAGATATGATAGCAATATTCCAGGTAGGGACGAATTGGGGATACACACAAAGTATATAAATTAGAAAGTGAAAAATAGGTACTTTTTGGCTGAAAAGATAAAATACAAGCTTTTTTAAAGCTGCGGTGGCTACAAATGTCATGTAATTAGGTATACCAGTTAAGGTTGTTCTGAAATGTGACGCCCACAAGATTAAAAATGTCCTTGCTTTGTAAAACTTGGCCCCTCATAAGTAAAGGATGAGTATTTAATAACCTTTTTCGCGACATGAAACATGATTGTGTTTTGAATGCAATAAATTGGACCAGATTTTAGGCTCCCCAATCCAATATTAAAGTCCCGTGAAAGAAAGTTCTGAATCGCCCTGCGTGTACTTTTCAAGTCAGACCAAGAAATTGGTTTAAGAACCTGAAAACCAAAGTGAATAATAGTTGGCAAAACTTATAACGGAATCAATTGTGGAAAAGAGAAGTTGTGTTGTGTTGGTAGGTGGTAGAGGAGCTTTCCTCGCCTGAGGAGGTACCACCCCACTCACCCTTTAAAGAACCCGTGAAGTCTTAACGGACGTTTCGGGTTCTGGGTTTGTGAGTCAGTTTTCCTTCTTCCTTCTTTTTTCTTTTCTTTTTTCCTTTTAACCCCCAAACTATGTACAAATGATGGCGGCACACCCGGAAGTAAAATATTCCGGAGGTAAAATACCCCTCCATTCGGATCTCCGGGCGAGGGGTGCATCCGGGAGGCCTTCATCGAGAAGTTTAATTTCTTTTGCAAACATATGTGGGCTTAACACCAATATAAACTCCGTTCACCATCACCTTCAGTCATCTAAGCCCCACATACTGTTTCTAACGGAAACACAAATAAGTTCTAAATCTTCAACCAGCCACCTTCTCTTCCCAGGCTACGAACTTATTTCGTCTTTCCGCCCACATGGTGGCGTATGTGCTTACGTCCGCAACGATCTGGCTTGTACTCGAGTTTCTAATCTTGAATCGGGTAGGCCTGATATCCTTTGGCTCAAACTTTCCCTTAGGTCTTCAACTAAATTTATCTGCTGTTTGTACCGGTCCCCATCTAATAATTCCTATGTCGAATTCTTTGACTTTCTTTCAACAAAGATCGATAGCATAATTTCTCAGTTTCCATCGGCTGAAGTAATCGTGCTTGGCGACTTCAATGTCCATAATAAGGATTGGCTGGGCTCTTCAAAAACTGACCCCCAAGGCAGAGCAGCCGAAATCTTCGCAGTCAGTAACTCTCTTACCAACCTTATTATGAAACCCACCTACTTTCCTAGAGTCCCAAATCATAATTTAAATCCCCTAGATCTCTTTCTTACTACAAACCCCGATCTCTATGAAACATCTGTCACAGCACCCCTAGGTCGCTCAGATCATGGCTTAGTTACTATATCTTACCCTGCACATCCCGAGGTAAATGAATACATGCCACCACGCACCGTATGGCACTACAACTCAGCCGACTGGGATGGCCTAAGGGACTTCTTCGCTACTTACCCCTGGAATTCCATCTGCTTTTCTTCTCGTGATCCTTCCCAAATTTGCAATCAACTTACTGAATCAATTCAATTGGGCATTGAAACCTATATTCCACACACCATCAAAAACCCCAAAATCCAATAACAAACCCTGGTTTTCCAAATCTTGTGAAAAAGCCAGAATTTTAAAAGTTCAGGCTCACAAGAAGTTTCTACAGGATCCTAGTCCAGAAAACCGACAGGCCAGCATTGAAGCAAGAAACTACTACAATCAAACAATTTCTGAAGCCAAAGACTCCTTCGACAATCGTATCAAAAACAAAGTTCTTTCTTGCTCAAACGGCATCAAATCCTTCTGGTCCTTTGCGAAAAACATAAGTAGGAATTTTTGTGCCAGTTCTTTTCCACCACTAACTTTGGAAGATGAAATTATTTCTACTGCTAAAGGGAAGGCAGAACTATTTGCCAAACAATTTGCTGCCAATTCAACCCTTGACCACTCCCGTAAATCATCCAATTCCAACGGTTACCCCAGTTCCTCATAAAATGCCCGATATTATTTTTAAAGTAAAACACATTAAGCGTATCCTTTCCTCCCTTAACACCAAGAAATCGTCTGGGCTGGACGGCATACCAGCAATCGTTTTAAAAAATGTGCTCCAGAACTTGCACCAATCTTAACTCGGCTCTTTCGAATTTCTTACGACACAGGTATCTTTCCGGAGAGCTGGAAGGCTGCACGTGTTCAACCTATTCCCAAGAAAGGATCTAAATCGCTTCCATCTAACTATAGACCAATTTCAATTCTCTCAGTTCTTTGTAAAGTAATGGAAAAATTAATTAATTCACAAATTCTTAAGTACTTGGAAAAACACAAAATTTTGCACGACAGGCAGTATGGATTTCGCCACAAAGATCTACAGCAGATCTTCTTTCCTTCGTATCACACTGTTGGAATAAGTCTCTTGAGTTTCTAGGTGAGTCCCAGATCGTTGCTCTTGATATATCCAAAGCTTTTGACCAGGTCTGGCATGCCGCACTTCTTAATAAACTTCCTTCCTATGGTCTTTCAACTAAACTCTGTACTTGGCTATCTAGTTATCTATCTGATCGACGTATATCAGTTATTGTGGACGGCCATTCTTCAAGCTTTCACCAAATAAATGCTGGAGTCCCTCAGGGCTCAGTTCTGGCACCAACATTGTTTCTTCTTCACATCAACGACCTTCTCTCGTCCACAACCAATTCCATTCATAGTTTCGCCGACGATAGTACCCTTCACTCCAGTTTTCAGGTTCCTAAACCCATCACTAAACCTGACTTGGAAAATAAACGCAGAGCGATGCAGATATCTCTTTCTCCAGGATCTTAATTTAATATTGGATTGGGGCGCCAAAAATCTCGTCCATTTTAATGCATCCAAAACACAGTCATGTTGCTTGTCGCGAAAAGAGTCATCAAATACTCATCCTCTACTTATGAGCGGCCAAGTTCTACAGAGCAAAGACACCTTCAATCTCGTGGGCGTCACATTTGAAAGTAACCTTAACTGGCATAAACACATTGTATCTATAGCCACGGCAGCTTCAAAAAGCTTGGATTTCTCTTTCGAGCTAAAAGTATTTTTCCGCTTCTAATTTATACACTTTATATGTTTCCCAAATCCGACCTCCCTTGGAATATTGTTCTCATATCTGGGGCATGGCGTCCCCAACAACCCTGAGCATTCTTGATTCTATTCAAAGAAGAGCTGTTCGTCTCATTGATGATCCTACACTTACAGAAAGGCTTCCCTCTCTTGCCCATCGTCGGGCTGTGGGCGATTTATCGCTTTTTATAGGTACTTCCATGGCTTCTGCTCTGAAGAATTGACCAGTATAGTTCCTCCACTCACGGTTCCCAACAGAGAAACTCGTGGTTCCGCGCGTATGCATCCCTATACGGTCCAACTGGACAGGCCCCGAACTTCTCACTTTGTTCGTTCCTTTATCCCTAGGGTTTCTAGATTGTGGAACCTGCTGCCCGCGGAGGTCTTTCCTTCCCCCAAATCTTCAAGTGTTTAAGTCCCGTGTCAACAAACTCCCTCTTACCTCGCTTAAGACACCCACGGTACGATAGTATTTAGGCTTTTAGCCTTCGTGGTTTGTCAAGGATAAAAAAAAAAAAGAAGAAACTAAGTTGCCGTCAGTACTGAACCCTGAGACACCCCAGCATTAATTTGGTGAACGCTTGAAAAGTGATCATCCACAATACCTGATATACGTTGATCAGAAAAAAAAGAACAGAGTTTACACTGAAAAAATATTTAGTGAATTTACAACGTTGAAGTTGGTTATTTTTAGCCACTGTTGGACGTGACAAAATTATACAACAAACTTTTACAAAAGTTGCGTAAAAAATATTTGTAAATTGACCAAGAAATTTACATACCTTCTTGTAAAATTACACAAAACATGTAATAATGTTGATAAATAGTTATTAATATTACATGTTTAGAGCAATATCACATAATATAGGTTATGTAAGTTTACAATGTTTTTACACAACTTTTATAGAAGGTATTTGTTTCTTCCGACCGGTTAAATTTACAAAATATTTTTTCAGTGTAGAGTGTAGTTGAAAGACCATAAAAGGAAAGTTTATTGAGAAGCGCGTCATCAAAACCTGCTTACTTAGAATCATGCGCGAATCCAATTGTTTAAATCCAGAGGCGTATATATAGGCAGGGGGGTTGGAGAGTTTCAACCCTCACCCTTTTAGCATGAGTAAGAAGAAAAATTTGTATAAAAAGTCATTTGTTTGTAATGTTTTTAGTGCGAATGGTTATGTAAACCCCCTCACCACCACCAAATGGGAGGAAGGAAAGAAAAAATTGCAAATATCTTGGCTGTCAGACCCCCATTAAAAACTATACAGCGTGTCCGCTTAGTTCTCTACATATGGGAAACTTTTTAAATATTTATTTTACGAAAAAAGTTATTTTTATAAAAAGTTCTGCATTGCCTAAAGCCTAAAAAGCTATCATTAGTTATTCATTTTTTCAATAGTATACTTCAAGAGCAAAGTACCCTTATTTTTAAAAATATCGAAAATTAATATTAAAGAAAAATGTTTAGAAACAAAAATAACTCCTAAATATGCAACACATTCATTTTCAAGAAAAACAGTTTTTTACATTATTACAAAACGATGAAAATTTAAATTTGTACATTTGTAAATACTTATTTCAAAATGTAATACCTGAAGAAAGCTTAAGAACTATCAAAACAGTAAATTGTAAATGAACAAGTTTGCATATTTAAGAGTTATTTTTATTTATAAAAAATTTTTCTTTATAATAATTTTTGATATTTTTAAAAATAAGGGTACATTCCTCTTGAACAAAATTTATAATTTTTAAGATACCCCGTATACTACTAAATATCTCATTCATATACTATATGAATATCTCAGATACCTTGTATACTACTAAAAAAATGAATATCTAATGATTGCATTCTGAGTTTTAGATCAAGCAGAACTTTTTAAAAGAGTAACTTTTTTGTAAAACTAATAATAAAAATGGTTTCCATATGTAGAGAACTTAGGCGGACACACTGTATATCCGTGTTTAAATCTGATTGTAAAATTAAAAAAAAATGTTTCATTTTCAATTTTAAAGATCCTTTAATGGACTATTAACCGTAAATAACCCTAGGTAGTATTAAAAAACCGTTTGCTCACAAAGCCTTTGTAGTACATTTATTTGTAAAAAAAAATCTAAACAAAATAAATTTGACATCAAATAAAAAAATAAATATATACGTATAACAAACCGCCTAAAATGTTATAAAAATGCCGACAAAGAATGATGAAAAATTGCTTGCAATTATACAAAAAAACGATGTTGATAACAGCTTAACTCCTAAGAATGCATAATTTACGAATTCCGAATTTGCATATTTTATAATTTAGTTTATATTGAATCTTTAAAACGAAATTGGTTAAATGTTAAATTATATTATAAAATTTAAATATCGTTAATAAATCTTTTTAATTGCTAGTGAATCCAAAGATGGTCCTTGAGACATTAAATATAAATTAGGTATACGAGGATGATATGAAATGTTCTCAGCCTTGGCCAAACTTTTTTGCTTG
Source organism: Listronotus bonariensis (assembly GCA_014170235.1). NCBI lineage: Eukaryota > Metazoa > Arthropoda > Insecta > Coleoptera > Curculionidae > Listronotus > Listronotus bonariensis. Next base: position 61,992 of record JACEGR010002164.1, on the reverse strand, counting down.
GGTTATAATTATAGATTTACACACTTCATAACTCAATTATTTTTTTATTGCACAAAATAAATACAAATATTAGTTTACCGGGTTAAATTTGTAGTTTCCTTGAAAGTCGATTGAAAATTGAGGTCAAGCACATTTCGTACGCATGCGGCAGTTTTTGCATCCAACTTCACGGTAGAAATCAAATGAAAAACAAACCTCACTTTTTAATTCGTCCCGTTTTGTGTGCAGTTGTTGGTGTGAGCGTGTTTTAAAGTTTTTCAACCATTTTTCAACTCATATTTTTATAAAAATGTCAAAATCATATATGAAATTAACACTGATGACATTCGAGGAAGCATTTATCTGAAGTTAGGCAGGTATTAAGCCCGCTTGAATCGTTTATATCGTGTTTCTAATCGGCTTCAGTGAAGTCAACCCTACTTATTTTCAGGCTTGACTTAAACGATTCAAGTCACTTTCAAGCGCGTTTATATCGCTTTTTTCAAGCCACTTTTAAAAGCCGCTTTAACTCAAGCTAGCTTCAACTATTCGATATAAACGTAGTGTTTTATATTTTTAAATAAATCTCACCACTAAAAAGATACTCAACGTCAAAGATTGCAGAATTTCAAAAAATAATAACTTTTTTGTTTCAAGTTTGTAACTTGCTAAAAAATAATTACAGTCGAACCTCTATAACTCGAACCTCTACAAGTCGAAATTCTCTCTAAGTCAGAAGTTTATGCGCCTTTTCACACTAAGCCGGTTTCGACGGACAAAGTGATAAAAAATTATACGAAGCTTTTGAGTTTGCCGCCTTTCCCCGTTCTCTACATATGAAAGCTTTCATTAACTGGGGTATACACGGTCATGCAAAACTGTCACATCTGTCAAAAAAACAAAAGCTCGCGCGCAAATTTGACCGAGTGTATTGAAAAACTGCCATATCTGGCTTGGCATGCGACTCGATGTCCGAGTTTTATTTTTCGTGGCGCGCGTCGTGCAAACTTGTGCATGTGTAGGACACGTCAGTTAACGTTTCAGTTTACGGACGTCGTTTACGGGGCTATATTGTTGGTTTTAAGTTAACAAAATGGCTCTTTGGCGCCAGAAAGATGTATTGCGTGATTTTATAGATATGTACCAAGGTTATCGATGCTTTTGGAAAGTTAAAAGTAATTAATACATTGACAAAAATAAAAACAACTTTTCGCTGAATCACGCTTATGTTTAAGTTGATCACGCCACCAGCTGCCAAAACTGACGCAGGACTGACAGGTACATCTGAATCGTGTGTATTAAAGGCTTCATTTGACATTTGCATTCATGCAAGTGCGTTTCAGGTTTGCATGACCGTGTATACCCCGGTTAAGACTCCATACACTTCGATAGCGTTGGTCCGTCGCCCGTATTTTCGTCTTCCGCTAATATGAAAAGGCAGTAATGCTGTCCCTTGCTCATTTGCTACAATTTACACCTAAATTCTTTAACTCGAAATCTCTTTTACTCGAAGTAAATTGGCGGTCCCTTGAGTTTCGAATTATAGATGTTCCAATGTATTGACTATTAAGTGTCTACTTTTTCTATTAGAAATGGTAGAAACTCAATTGTTTATAATTATTTTTAGTAAGTTAGAAAATTTGAAACAATAAAGTATTTTTTCTTAAAATTCTTTATTCTTTGACCTTGAATATGTTTTTAATGGTGAGATTTAATAAAAAAGCATAGGAAACCTTGTTTGTAAAGCTTTCAATTTTCTACAAAAAAACTTTATTAGAGTTTTGCTCTATGATTAACGAGCGGTAAAATATGCATTTTTTTGTATGGGACTAAGTAAAATAAACAAAACTTTAATGAGACGAATCTTCTTATTAAAATTAAAAGCATATCGTTGCCGAGCATTCTCTGAAGGTGTCTAGGAACCAATTTTTCAGTGTGAAAACTATTCTATTCTATTTTATTGTTTTTGTTGGTTTTGGTATCTTCAGATCCAATCCACCAGCTTTCCCCCTTCCAGACTATGCTTTCCAGGGCTTCTTCTGAGGAAAATCTGGATAATCGAGCTCGTAGCTCCCAGAAATTTTAAAAGAAAACAAAAATAATTCTACAATCGATGCAATGCATAAACTGTCGGCTGTCAAACCAAGAGCTGCTACTGGTGTTACGTATAACCTTCACTTTCACTACTGACAGTTCCCATGACACGCCCATCTGTTTCCCGCCATTTGAGAAATACCTTGAGTTCACTACCAAACAGGATACCATCAGCTTATAGGAATCTTTCCTCACAGCGCTTAGCTCCAGAAGAAAGATGCCGTCAATTTATCGTGAATCTTTCCTTGATCTCCGGTAAGGTAAAAACGTCCGTACGGCACCTCTAACCGCCACCCCGGGAAGAACTTTGTAGTCCTCTACGCACGTCCGCACTGTCCGGAGGTCAAACAAAGAGTCCTCCAGTGTTAAAACTCCAAAATAAAAATGGTCGTTTTTTTGACCCACCTAGTCCATATATAACCTTGATCTTGACCTAAGGTAAAATTTCAGAGGTATTATGACTTTGAAAACATGGCTAAGCCAAGTATGTTGATTTAAAAGGAAATATGTATGTGAAAATAAATGTTTAAAAATAGAAATGATTTTATGTGTGTCATAGGCTAAGAATTTTTCAAACCATCCTTGTATAGTTCCTATTAATAATATTTAATGTTTAAGATTCCTTCGTACTTGTTGGAATCTCAATAAATGTCAGTTGTTAAACAAAATTTACATTTTACATGAATTTAGAAATTTCATCTTGTTCTCTTCTACCAACCTTGTTCTGTTTGAAGACCAAACAGTAACAATTTGTTATGCAACCATATTTTATTACTTTAATAAGAGAAAATCAAAATCAACACGTAAATATATAGGGTCATCCAATAAGGAATGAACTGGGCCATACTTCTGTTATAAATTCTTCCTTCATATTAGGTTTTAATTTTTTTCGTAGAATTTAAAAGGATATTTAAGAAAAGATCCAAACTTAGTAGCGGCTCGTGGTTTGTTTTTCAAATTCAAATATTTAATGATAAATGCCCATACAGGTTGTATTTTCACAAGTCAAAAGTTAAAAATAGTTAAATACAAGTGTCAAAATGAGCTAATAAAATATATGTCTAAAATAATTATTAAAATAAAAATCTAAAAAAGAAAAAACATTACATTTTTACAAAACAAACATACTTTTAAAATCAATAGAAATTATGAGTACATAATATGTACAAAAACATTAAAACACAAACATATTTTTAAAATTATTAGACATTTTTGAAAACAAAAATTACAAAACACTATACACACAATTAGTATATTCCTTTTACCTTGTAGAACCGTTCTCTGAACTGTCAATAATGTCAAGAACGGTTCTATAACATGAAAAAAATGTCAAAAAATTGTAAAAGGAACACTCATGGTGTCGTTCCGGGCGGTTCTGGAGCATAAAGGAATACACCATATAATATGGACCTAATTTGACAGACAAATGGTGGTACTATCTAAAAGAGCTCAACATGTATTCGCTCTCTTGGCTCCTCGCTTTGTTTTTAAGATATAGTTTGATTTTAGTCTCATAAGCCCTAATGTCAAGGTTCTTAATTTCCTCAGGTAGTATATTAAAAATTTAATAACGTAGTGGTTCTGCCCATCCCTTGCCCTGAAAGGTCTACAGAAAGGTCATTCCTTCTCCTGGTCTCATATCCATGTAAGTAGCTATTCAGGTGTTTTAACGGTTATAAGGCAGCTAAGAATATAGAGGGAGGGCAGGGTAAGTATCCCAAGAGAGATAAACGCCTCTCTACAGCACTCTATATTTCAGGCCAGCAATGACTCTTACACATCCTCTTTGTGCAGAGAACACTCTGGATGGGCTGAGTGCCCTCAACACAGGATGGCATAATTAATGTGAGCATGTATGTATCCATAATATGCGTTTATAAGAACCCTTTCAGACACACAGTTTTTTAGATTTCGGATAACATACGTGTTTTTGCTGATTCTGCTAGCCGTTTGATTGGCATGTTCCTCCCATGTAAGTTTGGTGTCTAGATGTAATCTAAGAAATTTAATGGGGTTCGTATGCTTGCTCACAGGTCTTAAGGAGAAGTTAAGTGTTTGTGTCTTTGCTTCGTTGATACTAAGTTGACTGGAAGCAAACCAACTTTGGATATCTTTTCGCGTATCCATGAATTTCAAGCTCAAACTTTGTTGTTTTGAGTTGTCGCAGGTATCAATGGTCGTTGTATCATCTGCAAAAAGTGTAATTCCTGTGCTATTATTTCATGTGTTTGTATAGTAGGAAGAGTATTGACCTACTAACCAGAACTGAGCCCTGGGGTACTCCATGCTTGACTTGACACTTTGATGATACTTTGCTATTGTTGCTATGTTTTAGAGAAGGTTCAAAATAGAAAACCAAATAAATCATAAATATTAAGATTTAACTAAACATACCTATATAGAGTCAAAAATTAAAAATAAGGAAGATACATGGTGTCAAAATGAAAAAAATCCAATTTATTTCGGTAATTATACTAATACAATATATTGTAATGAAACTCGGTATTTAGGGCAGTGGCGCAACAAGCTACTGGTTTTGGGGGAGGGGCAACAATAAAAATATTACTGTGTTATTCTACTTGCCCAGAAGCATTTAAATAGGTACCAAAATATGTAAACGCAGCTTAAGACGTTTTAGAGATATTTGAGTGCATCTGAACTTTTTACCTAAAATGAGGTGTTATCATATTGTAGCAGCTAGTAAAAATGGAACTATAAAAATTTGTGGACTTATTTAATTTGGCCTGCGCAATTTATTACAATGAAAATAGATGAGGCATCCCATTTAAAAAACGGAAAAGATAAATGTAGCACAAAACTAGGAAATCTTTAATGGTTTTAAAGATATTTAAGAGTTGCAGTACTTTTTTCTAACCCAGTATGTACGAATCATTTAATGTATTAGGTAAACGGTTATTTCGCAAAAAAATCCCATAAAATGGGAAAACAAAAGTTTTTAAAATAATCAGAGGCAGTGGCGTTGCGTGAGCAAAAATCAGGCGTAGGCACTGATCTCGATGGATTGCCAATGTTATAACCTGCGCGTTACATTTCATGTGCGCAAGCAAGTTGAGGATAAACGCACTTGGCGCCAAACAAACTATCCGCATTATCGGAAAGAATTTGTCGACGGCGCGGCGTCCTGGTTTTCTGTCCGAAGTACGGTAGCTAATGAGCGTCACGGCCAGACCGCGGTCGGAGGGTACGGGGTGCAGGTGTTTGTATTTTGCCACGGCATTTAAGTGCGCATGTTCGTCCACCCATTCATTTGTTTACTGCGCGAGGTCGTAAAAATCCGAAAAATTCTTCTTGCCACTGCGGATCTAAATGTAGGTTATCTATGGGCGTAGGCGAAGTCGTATGAGCGCGAACCCATTTGTCCTCAGAAAAACACTTGAGGATTAAAAAGAAAAAGTCCTTATCCCTTCAAACACAATCTTTGGTCTTTTCCATGGTATTTCATACATTATACAATTAGGCGAGGCCCCTTTCATAAAGATTACAATTACAGGCCAAAAAAGCACCCTTTCATTTCTATGTTATGTCCGTAAGTCACATTTCATACCTTCACCTTGCCGCGAGGCCCCTAAGGCGCGAGGCCGTAGACGACCGCCTACGTCTAGCTACGCTACTGATCACAGTTGAAACTAAGAATACCCCCTTTTTTAATTTCAACTTATATTTTATAAATAATTTTAATAATACCTGACGAGCCGCCACTGTTTGAACCGGCGGTGGTAAACGGGGCGCAAGGCCTTCACTAAAGTTTTAATGAACAGGTAAATGGGGCGCAGGGATCTTGGGGTCACTAAAATCGTATAGGTAAACGGGGCGCAAATGTTTTCTTTAAAGTAAAGATATCGAAATAAAATGTTGGTCTATTTTTAAAAATTTTATTAATTACGAAACATTTATTGCATCAAAAAATATTTACATTCTTTTGTTTACTGTCTTTGGAAAATGTAAAATTTTTGTAGGCTATTAAATCTTTTCCACTCACACTTTCAATTACTGATACCGACATTTTCTCACTATTAAAATCTTGAGCGGAAATCTTTTCGCACATCTATTCACTATTACAATGAGAACTGAAATGATTAAGTAGTATACAAATTATTAGTGTCAATTATAGGAATTCTTACCTGCCCTAACCCACACCCCTCTCGGGAAGGCGCCCCATTTACCTATAATATAAACGTAACCTTACAGGCGTGCAGGTAAAAGAGATATTTTCGCGCCCCGTTTACCTCCGTCCGTTTGAACCGAAACAAGAGAAAAATGACAATAAACAAATATTTCTTAAAGAAATTTGGAAACCAAATTTGACAAATTTCAGGATAACCAGAACTAACCAAGATAAAAAAAAATAAAACATTACTTTGCTTATTGAAACAAAACTATTACTTTCTTTATTTCTTAATCTGTTTCTGTTTACGGTTAAAAAGACGAGTATTTTGTAAACAAACAACTCTCTAATCCTCTTATAAAAATCCGATTGTAGTGAAAGACTAGAGTGGACAAGAGGCAGCCCGAAAACGAAAATCTTCTGGGGTCGACGCCTGGACGAGACTGGCGATAAGAGCGGCGCCATGGGTCCGGCCCGGACAGGAATGCAACCGCAGAGAGCTTTAAAGAAAGGATTAGACGATCAGCTTTGGGATTCATACTTTTTACTGATTACTTTCTATCAAGAAGAAAAGTTAAATATACTTATGAAGATAAGAGGACAAAAAGGTTGATAATAATTGTTAGACTAGCCAAAGGACTAAAATAGCCCAAGCACATAATCTACAGCGTGTCCGCCTTAATGGAAAACATTGTATTATTAATTTTACGAAAAAAGTTATTCTTTATAAAAAATTCGACCTAAAATGCAATCATTATACAGGGTGATTCAAAAATCGATCACGAAACTTAAGGGGATGATTCTACTTGACAAAATAAGGGTAGAGCTTTATATAATTTTTTTTCAAAATGTCGTTGTTTTCGAGTTACAAGCCGTCAAAGTTCAATTTTTATTTTGGTTTTTTCGCCATATTGCATTTATTTTTTAACCAATCCAGTTGATATTTGGCATACAAATCGAGCTTTGCAGATTATACAATTTTAAGACAAAAGTACTTATTTTAAATACCGCCAGAGGGCACGTTACCTAAAACTTAAAATTTATTTACATCATAACTTTTTATTTTGACAGAAATGGCAAAGCTGGGAGCGCCATTTTATAGACAATCAAAAACTTAAAAAATAAGGTACTCTTTATAAAAGTCGATAAACCTCGCCGTTTAGGCACCAATGAACATCAACGTTTTCATCAATTTCAATCAAATTATCTACATACATACAGGGTGTCCAGTAACTCAACCGACAAATTTTACGGGGCGATTCTACAACAGAAAATAAGAAAAAAACTTCATATAAACATATGTCCTAAACATCTTAGTTTTGCTACTACGGTGTGTAAAATATTAAAAAAAGGTCCTCACCTACTACCTAGGTTCATTGCTCCATTTACGTTTTTATTCCGCCCGCGCGGTCCCCTTCCCATCAGTCCGGGGCCCCCAATCAGTTCGGGTCCCGGTAATTTGTACCGCTCTCTCGTCGGCCCTGATCTAAAGAAAGCTTAAGAACTGTCAAAACAGCGAAAAGTCACAGAAACGCTTGTTATCGCATAAAAAAATAAAGAAAACCTTTTTTCTTGTAAATGAACGGTCTATTCCCGTTTAGGGCACGATTCAAAAATTACCTGTTTTTTTCCCGTTTGGGGCACGATTCTAAAATTGACCTGCGGGTATTTGGCGCCTGTGGTGCAAAAAATATTTTCCGCTTTTGGATCTAAAATTTGGGGTTTAAAAAATGTTAAAGAGCAAAAAAAGGTCCTCACCTCAATTTCTTAAATTTTTACATTACACTCTTTACTGTTTTACTCTTGGTTCCCCTATTTTTGTCCCTACTTCTTAATTGCTCTCTTCTCCGATTTTTAAAAACTTTTATTCCTCCTGCCGTCCGCCCTTTCTTTCATACATTCCGCCATTTATTTCACATTTTTCCGCCCCTACAGCGTTGCGCCCTGGCACCACTTGCACCACCCGCTAAGCACGGCCCTTCTGCGAAGATATACTTGCATACACGTTTGTGGCACTAATTAAATGTCTACGATTTTGTAATTAGTAAATAAATCGGTTAACTTTACAGTTTTTTCAGTGTGTATTAGTGTTGGGTTTAATTAAGGAATTAAAAAAAGGCTTGCTTACTAGAACTAACCAGAGCCTCCACCTAAACTCTTTAATAATACCACAACTATTGTAATGCAATAAGACTGATACTAATTTAAAAATCTTTGCACCAGAACTTTGGTAGTAACAAAGACAATTGTAATTACACTATAGACACTCAGAACAATGCAAAATTTTTGGTCATTAGCTTGGACGCTCGCTTCGTGTAATTTATGAAGCGGGTATCCATCTAGTACACACGTAAGCAGTACGTATAATTTGCCGCTTCATAAATTCAGCCAAGCCAGCGTCCAAACTGATGACCAAAAATTTAGCATTGTTCTGGGAGTCTATAGTGAAACTACAATTGTCTTTGGTAGTACTAATAAAACAACTGTACTGTACTAATAAAATCCAGTTTTTGTCCTTGTTAGCTCTTCTTGATAATTTTTTGGCAATGGCGTAGAATCGTTAAGTTTTTAGCTCGGTACCATCATTGCCATTATTAGTTTAATCAAAATCATAGAAAGATTTTTCTAATTCTTCTGTCTTACAGCTGCTAACAAGCTTGTCTAACAGCTGACGTCATTATAATGTGAGTCGAAAAATAAAAGCGCTTACCGCCAATGACAAATGACGTAAAAAAAATAATAATAATATAACCTAAAAAATGGCAACTCCAGTTTTAAAACGAAAATGCGCAATATCGTTAATGGCAGGTAAATTAATCCGTCACATGGTTTCCCACACGTACTATTGTTATTGTTATTAGTATACATTTAGTCAATTTTGTCCGATTTTTAACCTCAAATTCGGTTATATTTCCCCCTCCTTGTGTTTTCATCCTGTTAAACAGTGGTTAGACATCTCCCGACGCCGCTAACAACCGCTGTAAGCTACTGTAAGACTGACGTCATAAATTTGTCAAAAAATGAAAGTGCTTACAGCTGCTGTAAGCAGCTAACTAAGAAAATATACCTTATTATTAGTTTAGACGAGTACCCGTAACGGGATCACTAAAGTCAGTTAATTAGGGTCGTTTAGGTACAATTTATCAGAGTGGCCCAAACGGGAAAAAAACAGGTAAATTTTTGAATCGTGTCCCAAACCACCAAATAAACGAGTTTTCATATTTAAAAGTTATTTTTATATCTAAACATTTTTCCTTTATAATAATTTTCGATATTTGCAAAAATAAGGGTACTTTCCTCTCTAAGAAAATTTATATTTTTTGAGATACCTGGTATGCCACTGAAGATATTAATTTTTTTCAGTGGTATACAAAGTATCTCAAAAAGCATTTAAGGCTGCAGAACTTTTTATAAGTAATAACTATTTTTCTAAAATTAATAATAAAAAAAGTTTTCCATATGTAGTAAAACTTATAGGCGGACACGCTGTATACCTACAGGCTGTTACAAATTGGAGGAGCACCATTAGGATCTCCGAGACGGTAAAAAATACAGGGTTGATTTAATTAAGGCAAAGTTGCGCAATTTTTATGCTTAACAATATTTCGCGTCAAAAATTCTAAAATTTGCAACCATTCCGAGGTTATCCGGAAAAAAACAAAATTTTGCAAAACAGTTTTTTTCTCAGTTTATTTGAGGAGATATTTTAAAACAAACGACACATTATCACTGCCACTTTTTCTGTTTTATAAAAAAAAATATAATTAAGTTTATTAATATACAGGGATATTTTTAAGTTGATAAGTTTATACTGTATAGAACGTAAGAAAATAAGAAAATTTTTCCGATAAAATTATGTCCGAAAGTGCTTCGTTTTTAAGATACAGGGTGTTAAAGTTTGATGAAATGCCTCTTTTGTTATAACTTTCCTACCACTCCAGATATTATTGTAAAAAAATGGTACACATCTTTTAATAATTACATTACATTCTTTGCTGTAAAAGTTAAAAAAAAATACCAGTGGCTTTCGAACAAGATTTGTATTGAATTTCTTTCAAGAAAAAATTGTACGCCACTGCTTTTTCTTCGAATCAACCTTACTTTTAAAATAATCTTTTACTTCAGAGTTAATTTGGTCTCTTGTTATTTTTTGTTCGACGAACGGTTTTCGTTTAACAAAATATAAGCCATTTTAATGCATATCAAAATCGCTAAAATCTGATATGGTGCTTTGTATGTAAAATTCGTTTTGACTTTTATTAAAAATTATAACAACTGGTTTTTTTATCATGTTTAAATTGTATAGTTAGACCCATATTTATTTCATTCTAAAAGCGATGCCGCCAAGTACCTACACAAAAATGATAAAGCAAATAAACCCTTTTGTAAACAATGATTTATTGCAACAAAAATACTCAACCCGGCGACTCCGCCACGCGTTACAGGTTTTATGGTACTCCAGAGACGAAATAAGAGGATGTTTTTTAAGTACGCGATACGTGCTTTCGCAATATTTTATTTATTTATCTAAAAAATATGTAATCAGGCTACGTCAGAGGCTATGTGCTTTTGAAAAGGTTTGTTTACATTATCATTTTTTGTGTACTTGGCGGCATCGCTTTCAGAATGAAATAAATATGGTCTTAACTATAGTACCTAATGCAAGTTTTGACCTTTTTTAATATAAATAATAACTACAATATTTCGTTTGTAACCAACGCATAAAGTAATCCTGGTTAGATCTGGTAAGTTGTTAAATTTTTATCTCATCAAAGCTTTTTGTGAAATAATTCGTTAATCTGTTGCCGATTGCTATGCAAGCCTGTTAGGTAAAGCTATGGTGGATGAAACCAAAGACAATTTTAGTTTCACTATAGACACCCAGAACAATGCTAAATTTTTGGTCATCAGCTTGACGCTCGCTTCGTGGAATTTATGAAGCGGGTATCCATCGAGTACACACGTAAACAGTAGGTACGTATAATTTGCCGCTTCATAAATTCAACCAAGCCAGCGTCCAAACTGATGACCAAAAATTTAGCATTGTTCTGGGAGTCTATAGTAAAACTACAATTGTCTTTGATGATACTCAGAATTTATAGACCAAGCGTCGTAAAATCCGTGGTAAAATCCTACTTCAGCAAACTTTATAATTCTTTTTTCTTGTCTTTATTGAGTCTGTGTGCAATACAATTTTGTAAACATATTTCTTGGACGCCCAGTATATCAGAACAAAATCTTTAAAAATGAATGAAATATTTTTTTATTTTAAAACAGTTAGTCACTGGCGTCGAACCGAATTGGTGCCTGAGTAAAAAAGCGATCTAGGTCAAATTGTTGCCATTTATTCAATCAGATCAATCAGCAATAATTTAAAAGTGCCCGCATACTATACAAGCAATTAACACTTTCGAAATAAACATCTCAATAAATTAATACAAAATGTATAACATTAAGAAATACGATATGTTGGGACTTCCCATAAAAGATTAGAGTCTAAGTAGGTATTACAGTATCCAAAGTTTAGTAAGAGTCGGTTTTTAACGCGGAACCTAAAGATCTGATATTTAGTAGAAAAAAAGGCTTCTTAACGTCTACAAGGTTTAATAACTCTCGATCTGCAAAACTTAACCACAGTTAAAAGAATATATATATATATATATATATATATATATATATATATATATATTTCTTTTAACTGTGACTTAACTCAATCCCAACTAATGGGCACAGGAGATTTTTCGTGACAGCCAACATAATGGTGTTTTTCAGCTATGAACCCTGAGTACTTCAGCAATAGTAACGGTGAAAACCAGAAGACTGGCTATCTGCAACAAATGAAAACCTTTTTATTTGTAATTTTTCGAAAAATTTAATTTTTGCGTATTAATCTGTATTAAAAGCAATGCCATCCTTAGGGACGCAGCTTTTATGTTTCTTATTTTTTTTATCAATAATGTAACAACAACCAGTACTTAATTAAAAAACGGTTATATCTGGTCTTATATTTTTTATTTGGCACCACATATTTCCAACACCCTGTATAGGTCTATAATTACAAGCGAAAGTTATTCGTCCTTTTTAGGGATGAAAAAACCAAAGTTAAGATAGGTCTAAGTCCAAAAGCAATAGTGAAAGCTATGGAAAGCTAAATTACAGACCTTTAATTCTAACGCAGCTCCAGTGCCGGATTAAGACTTCGTGATGCGCTAAGCACACGACCTCTGGTGGTGCCCCTTAGGCAAGAAATGTTTTGACGACCATTGAAAAAAAATTGAAGGACTTTATCTTATCAAAATTAGCGACAATTTTTGAAGAGCAAAAAAAGGTTTCTAAAAACAAAAGTACAACACACACTGAAACGGACGTTTCTGCTATTTTTCTTTCTCTTCTACTCTTTAGTGCCCCTTTTGTGGTGCCCCCAGAATGTGATGCCCCCAGAACGTGATGCCCCCAGAACGTGATGCCCAAAGCAATTGCTTAATTTGCTTATAGGGTTTATCCGGAACTGCGCATCTCTCTTTATAGTTGAAGGGTATAGGAATAAAACAAGGCTCAATGCTGGTTTTGGAACTTCTTGTTGGGGCACCTTTTTAACCTTTTTTTCTTTTTCTATTCACATTCGCATTTGGGTAATGCGCATTACAGCAGCTCGTATAAACTTAGAATGAATATGTCTGTCTAGGGTACCAACAAGAAGAAATAATTATACATTTTGTTCAGGTGACCAAACCAGAATTAAAAGGGTCAAAAGAGGTAAAATTTTATTAGGGGCCCAAACAAGAAGGTATGTCCATTTTTAACACGCTTTTATTAGCTTGGGTTGTATGTATGTAACGGAATCTTAAAGCTTAATTTTCACCAACTTCCAGCCATTCGATTTCTTTGAAACTTTGCACACGTATCAAGGACCCATGACAATGCAATAATCTGCAAACAGTATCCCGTTATCCTGATTAGGATCGCCAGGATAAATAAATTCCTTTATAGATTTTCTGTAGGAGAGTAACAGAGAAGAGCTAGTGCGCGAATGCGCATGCGTGCAGTTTCGGACGTACTCTCAGCATAAGGCTGACAGAAACTTGTTCGGAGTAGTTGCGTTCTGAAACCCCATGCAACAGTGAAGCTTTAAATGAAATGATTAGATTACGAAATAGTTCGTGAAACATTTCAATGTCACATGTCCGCAGAAAACTAATTGATATATCGAACTAAAAAATGAAAAATTAAAAATAGTTTTAAAAACTAAAAAACACGCTTTTATATGCAACCGAACTAAAAATTAGAAAATAATTTTTCATTACAAAGAGTTTGTATTACAGTAATAAAAGGTCAAACAATGATACATAACTATATACCTCAAAATAGAATTATAATAAAATTTTAGATAATAACAGAATAATTCACTTCAGAGTAAAAGCGTGGGGTGCATTTTACTATTTTTTCATAACTTTTCCTCATAGATATTTAGAAATGAAATAATTATAACATTTAATATATTAGGCACCCCACGCTTTTATTCTGAAGTGAATTATTCTGTTATTATCTTAAATTTTATTATAATTCTATTTTGAGGTAAATAATTATGATTTATTGTTTGACCTTTTATTACTGTAATACAAACTCTTTGTAATGAAAATTATTTTCTAATTTTAGTTCGGTTGCATATAAAAGCGTGTTTTTTAGTTTTTTAAACTATTATTTATTATCAAAATCCAGTTTAATAACGCAATCTGAGAGTAAATTATTATCTATACTTTTAATGCCCAAAATATCAGCCAAATAAAACTAATATTGTCGATGTGAGACCCAAATAAAACTCGAAGTTACCATTGCTTTCATTGAAAAATAAATATTAAAAAATTAAATATTAAAATTAATCTTAAGAAATACTTAATCCAAATTTTAAATAAACAAATCACTAAACACAACAAGTCTTAAATCATAATAAAGTAAATCCATCAACATCTCGAGAGCCCGCCAATAAAAATCATTCGCCAATAAAATCTAAAAGCTTTTAGAATTACGACGATTTAATGATTAGAGATTTATTGAGCGCAACCAAAATGGGATAATAAACTTAGGACTGGTCCAAACATAAATATGATATAATATTAAAAGCAAAAATTGCAACAGTAAAATCATAAATTTAAAGATTAAATACTTAAAATACGAGCATTGAATAATAGATAAGTTTATAGCTTAAGTCAGAAAAAAGCTAAATTGGGGTGAAATAGTTTACAGGGAGGAAAGTGCAACTTTTTTCCCGGTGATGGTTTGATGCAGCCATCATCCAAGGGAGAAAAAAGCCACTTTTCTCCAGGAGGAATGTGTGTTATTTTTTCTTCAACCTTTGCGACATTTTTAAGAAATACATAATTATTTGACTGCACTATCGCAAAAAAAACTATTCTAATTTAATTCGCGGGTCCCTGTATCTCGTAGTAATTGAAAGTCAAAATATAACATTTGAAATCGTGAAACATCACAGGAGACAGGAGCTATCGTTGTCAAGCGGTTTGTTTATATTTAATGTGACATAACTTTTGTCACATCAGTAAACAGCTTTATTCGGTGGAAGAAGCAAAATGGATTCTAAAGACGACGATAATAGATATCCCTTAAAATGTTTTGGAAATCGCAAGGCTAGTATCATTAAATATTTTACGAAATTCGTCTCATGAATATATGAAAAAGAATACGAGGTGTTTTCAGCAGTCGATGGAAAAAACTATGTCAAACAATTTTTTCTTGTTTTTTGGCGAACCACACAAACATAAAAACTAAAAAAATAGTATGTGCCGGCTGGTAGAGGAAGGAAAAGTAAAACTTTTCTCCTAGGGAAGAAAAAAGTGTCGTGTTCCTCCCTCATACAGGGAAAAAGGTCTGTTTTCGATGACTGAGTAGAAAAAAACATTTTTATTTAGTCTGGGTGTAGCTCAATACATTTTATTACCTTGGTGCTTAAAAGCTTTTGTTGTAATCGCTCGTATGTTTTTATTTAAAAGTGAGACATGCGACCAAAAATATGAACATATCAGAGACTTAAAAGGAAGATAAAGAAGGGATTTGCGAAAAATGGGTTTTTGACAACCTCCTCCTCCTCCCTCCTCCGAGAAAACTTAAGTTACCTACTATATTTGAAGTTTTTTGTTTTTCATTAATTTGATTAATTTTTTTAACTAATCTTAAGTTTTCCAAATGTATGCAAGACTTTTAAATGTCTTATTATAAGATAGATAAGATAAAATTTAAACAAATTCCCGTAAAAATACAGATTGAAGATTTGCTTTTGGAACTTAAAATGTCTCTGAAGGGAGGCTAACCAAAAATTAACTTTTTGACCAAATTCCAAAATAAAACTCTAAGTAATAAATTTTTGCCGTGATATTAAGCGACTAATGGCAAGATGCGTTCTCCTGGTGAAAAAAATTCCTATTTTGTTAAAACGGCATGTTTTTCGTGAAAATTTTGATTCAACTGGTCAAATAAGTAATAGCTATAATACTAAAAATTTATAGCTTTATAATGATGGATCAAGTTTCATTGACAACAAAGCATCGATAAAATGTATTTGGGGAACGTTATGGTATGTTTAAAATGCGAGAAGGACTGCAGGTGGCTTCCTCTACATTTTTTGGGATAAATATGGGCAGCTTTTGATTACCAACCCTAAAAAACGTCCCAATACCAAATTTGGTCAAAAGTTTTAACATAAAGAAAATATTTAAAAAACAACCAAAATAAAATTAAAACTTTGACACCCAGTATCTCCCAAACGGCCAACTTTTGGACTAAGGTAAATTGGGTTAGATCGTTGTATTTTGGTGCAAGAACTTTGTAATAGTGATTTTGCACAGACCTTTTAGAGACACCCTGTATATGAAATTATATTAACCACTTGATGCGCTCTCTCCGAATTTTAAAGAGAACCTAGCCAAGGTTAGTTTATATTTATAAGGTTGCGACATATCCTCAACTTTTAGGCGGTTCGAGGTCGGGGACGCAAGGAAGGGCACTTCTCGGAGAAAAGCTGGCAAGACTGGGTAAAAATCAAAGCTGAAGATCAATCCAGTGGCGTCTAGAATTTGCGCATTTCATTTTGCATTGTTTTGGAAGTGATATTTGTTGAAAGATGTAATTCCAAATGTTTTTTATTTAAAGTAAAGAATTTACAACTTAATAACAATTAAAAACTGTTGTGTAAACGGTTGTTCTACTAATACAATAAACTGTATATCTCCGGCACTGAACAACACGACCGAAAAATGGGAGATGTGACGTCATAACACGTCAAAGCAATATGGCCGAATGTCGTGACTTTATATAGACCGACTTTGAAGCTAGCAAAGTATGAGTCTATTTTTAATATGTGGTCATATGACGGCAGCTCGCGCCCTCTATAGGGGTAAGGCCGAAAACGAAAAAACGTTTTATTTTTGTTTATCTTTGGACAATCCACAAAGCCTGATTTATAGTTTCAGTAACATAAGCCGTAAAACTTAAGACTTAAGCGTTCAGACGTAAAAAGTAAGCAATAATAACAGATCAATTTATAATTTCTTAATTTAAAAGAATCTTCTAACGGTTTTTAGGTTATGAATATTGTTGTTGTCATTTTAAAAAATGTATTTTATAAAATATAACTTAGGTAGATTTGCTCTTTGCTGTTCACAAAAGACATCAACGACAACAAAAATAAAATTTAATGTAAAATGGCCCATAAATAACCAAAAATGTAAACATGACGCTGCCGATAATCGGCGAAAACGACCAATGTCAACCGAGCCGTAAGACTTAAGACAGGAAATGAAAATGAACCATTTCATACTTCTTACGTCTTACGACTTAATTCTTACTGCTTAAGTTTTTGGCACTATAAATTATCAGGTTACTTGTCACATGTTTATTTTTCTTACGGCTTAACGTTAAATCTTAAGTCTTACGTTACTGAAACAAATACTAACGTATCGTAAGTGTCTTAAGCGAGGTAAGAGGTAGCTTGTTAACACGAGACTTAAATACTTGAAGATTTGGTGGGAAAGGGATAACCTCCGTGGGCAGCAGGTTCCAGATTTTAAAAACTCAGAGATAAAAAGAACAAACAATGTGGGAAGTTTTGGGGCTTGTCCAGTTGGACCGATAGATCCTCTACGGCCCGACAATGGGCAAAGAAAAGAAAGTATTTTTGTAAGTAAAGGGTAACTAATAAGGCGAAAATCTCTTCTTTTAATAGAATCAAGAATTCCCCAGATATGAGAACAATATTCCAAAGGGGTCGGATCCTAACCCTTACAGCGCTCGCTCGTCAAATGACCTCGAACATTTTTTTTTTTTATCTTTGGACAATCCACGAAGGCTGAAAGCCTAAATACTAACGTACCGTGGGTATCTTAAGCAGGGTAAGAGGAAGTTTGTTAACACGGGACTTAAAAACTTGAAGATTTGGGGGGGAAGGAAAGACCTCCGCTGGCAGCAGGTTCCACATTCTAGAAACTCTAGGGATAAAAGAACCAACGAAATGGGAAGTTCGGGGCCTGTCCAATTGAACTGTATGGGGATGCATACGCGCGGCACCACGAGTTTCTCTGTTGGGAACTGCAAGAGGAGGGACCATACTGGACAATTCGTCGGAGCAGAAGCCGTAAAAGTATCTATAGAAGAGCGATAGATCTCCCACAGCTCGACGATGAGCAAGAGAAGGAAGTCTTTGAGTAAGTAAAGGATCATTAATAAGACGAACAGCCCTTTTTTGAATGGCATGAAGAATGCTGAGGGTTGTAGGGGATGCCATTCCCCAGACATGGGAACAATATTCCAGAGAGGGCCGAATTTGGGACACATACAAAGTGTATAAATTGGAAGGAGAAAAATACTTTTGGCTCGGAAAAGAAATCCAAGCTTTTTGAAGCCGCGGTGGCTATAGATACAATGTGTTTATGCCAGTTAAGGTTATTCTTAAATGTGTCCCCGCTCTGCAAAACCTGGCCACTCATAAGCAAAGGATGAGTGTTTGATGATTTTTTTCGCGACAAGGAACACGATTGTGTTTTGGATGCATTAAATTGAACGAGATTTTTGGCGCCCCAATCCAATATCAAATTTAGATCCTGTGAAAGAGATATCTGCATCGCTCTGCGTTTGCTTTCCAAGTCGGGTTGAGAGATTGGTTTGGGAACCTGAAAAGTGGAGTGAAGGGTGCTATCGTCAGCATAACTATGAATGGGATTGGTTGTGGAAGAAGAAGGTCGGTTGATGTGAAGAAGAAACAAAGTTGGTGCTAGTACTGAACCCTGAGGCACTCCAGCATTAATTTCGTGAAAGCTTGAAAAGTAGCCATTAACAATGACTGATATACGTCGATTAGAAAGATAACTGGAAAGCCAAGAGCAGAGTTTAGTTGGAAGACCGTAGGACGGAAGTTTATTAAGAAGTGCGTCATGCCAGACTTGGTCGAAAGCTTTAGATATATCAAGAGCAACGATCTGGGACTCACCTAGAAACTCAAGAGACTTGTTCCAGTTGTGTGAAACGAAGGAAAGAAGATCTGCTGTAGATCTCTTGTGACGAAATCCGTATTGCCTGTCATGTAAAATTTTATGTTTTTCTAAGTAATTAATCGCCCTTATTAAATTCTTTGTTTGTTAAATACCTATAAACCCAAAGGCCATTATGACGTATGCAAAACACACTTAATACCGTCTTAATGTCAATTTAAAAATCCTACGTAGTATTATATTTTAATTAAACCCGCTTAATAGTAAATCCTAATAAGTGTACCGAGTTTATTATAAGATAATTAAAAATAATTAGTGTAATTTACTATATTTATAGCGTAATGAAACTATTTACGGAAAGGTGTAGTTAAAAACGCGTTTATTTAGATTCTATATCGAGCATACGATATTTCTTATCCTAATTATTTTAATTCGTTTAATTTACGAATCTAATCATTATAAAATAGCTTTAAGGTAATTAGTTTTTTCATACAGGGTGTAAGGTGTTTCATTCGCAATCATAAGTTACTTTACTATCTTACAGCCATTTTATACATACAGGGTGAATGAAAATCAATCACGAAACTTAAGGGGGTGATTCTACTTGACAAAATAAGGGTAGAGCTTCATATAATTTTTTTGTCATACTTGACAATAAAAACCTTGCTTTTTTCAATTAAAAACCGTGTAAATTTTGACCTATTTTCTTTATTAAATTCTACATCATAAAATACTACTTATTTGTCAATAATTACTAGTTTTAAAAGTTAAGTCGGTAAATATGTATAAAAAAAACTACTAACTTATCTAAAACTTTGATTTTAAGACACCTTAAATATTTACTGTCAATAAAATTAGTACATTTCCAAACATACATTTTTTATTTAATTTTTTTTATACTCGTACAGGAGCAAAGATATTTTCTTATAAATAGAGTTGAGACCTTCTGTTTATGACAAAGTATAGTAGAAATATTACCCCAGTGGATACTTTTTTCTTTTTCAAACTTTACCAAACCAAATGAAACAAAGAATTACCAGAAAAAGTGACGTCGTACCTTGAAACATATAATATAATTTTAGTTGGTTACCGTAGATGGGAGGTTTTGGTTACGTCAAAATAATTTTTATGTCAAAATAAAACAAATTATCCTATTCGGCAAAAAATATTATTATTTATGTTATGAAATACTTTAAAAAGGCTGATAGCCCTCATAAAGCAATAAAAGAAGAATCTGAAGCCTTAAAAATTTATAGAGAGTAGGTACAAAATATAATTTAAAAATCCATGTCCATTGAAAGCTTCAGACATAATGTCTAACAATAATGTGACCCAAAAAGTAGCAGCAACTAATATTGAAACAGAACCACAAAAGCCTAATCATATTGGTGATAAAAAATATAGACTTTATGAAGAAAAAGATCATGCTACCCCACATACAAATTTACATAGATTAAAGGAAAAAATGTTCCATGTTTCTTCTGGAGCTGTCCTAAGGTATTGTTTTAAGATTTTATTTTTGGTTGCATATAAGAAAGCAAAGCAAAAAAAACATATTTTTAATGAGTATATTTATGAAGATTTGGGTTTTAGATCAAAATAGTAATAAAAGAGTTTCGTAAGATGGGTCTAATTTAATGTAAAGCAAGAATACGAGAAACGAGTTACGATTTGTTATTGTTTATGGAAAAAATAAAAAGGGTTTTGTAGAAATTTCACCTAATTTTTTAATGCAATAAGCAAGTGGAGACTATTAATTACAAGTTTGCATCTGTTGACTAAAAATAATATAAATTAGAAATTATGTAATGTATTTTATTTGGCTGTAATAATAATAATTAATTATGTTTTGTTTGTTTTGTTTTCCATTTTAGTACAAAAAAATCATATTACAAATCCAAAGAGTCGAACGGATTACAAAGAAGTGTATACTTACTTTTAACACGAATACAAACCCTGTATATACAAAAATGTCATTGAAAGAAATTCTAGGTTATAAAAATGTCAAAGTATTTTAGGTTATAAAATATCAATTCTCTGAATTATAAAGCACCTACGTTTGCTAACTAGAAATCTTGATTCTCATTTGTTTATTCCGCTGGGGTAAAATTTCTACTATAATAACAATGACAAATGAAAATGTTTACAGAGTAACGGAAAATTTGACTCTGTTAAATATATTTTTACTAAATGGCCTACTAAGCTTTTCTTTTTATATCTTCAACTATTATTATTTTAAGTAATAATCGCAAGTATATCACACTGTATAATTATTGCTAGCTATATAACATATCATATACTTTTTTAATTCCGTAAACATACCGAGGTAGTTAGTTATGTTATTTATTAATTGCGGTTTATGTAAGCGATTTCGAATGCTAATAAGGCCATAAGGTGATATCGATACCGGTTTAAATTACCCAATTAAGAAACGGAATTAAAAACTTCATTAAGGCGACGGATTTCGCTTTTTACGGGAACCGTAACGTACCTGCATGTTGTGATTATAAATAATATAATTATTGCAAGTTTATCGGTCAAAATCACTATTAAAATAGTTTATTATCACAAGGACGTATTTGTTATGTGTGCAGAAGTTTTTTTTTAATTAAAATTGTCAAAAATAATAAATTATGTATCCGATCGCACCAATATTCTCATCAATCTGGGGTATTGATCAGATAATAAAATCGTTGGGCGTAGCGTATACAGGGTGTTTCATTTTACGAGGTATCTCGAAAACCGTAAGGAATATCAAAAATCTAATATAGGACTCCCGATCCCCTTTTTTTTTTGAGAAAACAACTATAGTGAAAACAGTTCATTGTTTTTCGATCCATCTCGGAGCTACAGGGTGATTTTCGGATTTTGTCCATTTTTATAATCTTTTTAACTCGTTTGCTATTAAAGTTGTGAAAAAACTTTAAATAGGTTAATTGTGCAGTTTCTTCCGTGGAATATTGTGGTGTAATTGGTTTTTTCTATTTTGGTTAGTTTTTGAGAAAATTACCCAACTTATGTTTTTTCTTATATTTTTATCTGTATTTATTAGAACTTTTTCGGCTTTTCAAAAATATATATAAGTATGTATTTGTTTAAAGTTTACCCCCTGCCATGGGTTCGCGACAAGATTTTCGCAATGGTGGCGTGATGACAAGCAGGCACGTGCGGCACGCATTGTGGCATTTGGCATGGCATTTGTGTCAGTTTCCATTAGATATTGCTAAGGATGGCTGGATTCGTAAATATCCTATTTGTTTAAATTCTAGTTTGAGTATTAAGCAACAGATAGATTTTTGGGCAGCTAGGTAGGAGGAGTATTAACCAGAACTATCAAGCAAAGCGGTAAATTTCCTTGTACCCTTTGCTACAATATACTTATGAAAAAGTGGGTTTTTTACACTTGGTCATGATAAAAACTAAATATAGAAATACACTTAATGTCGATTTAGAATTATGGTTAAAATTGTGAAAAATTACTTCTAAAATTGACTCCATTTGTGACAACAAACATATAAACCCATCACATTAATCGTAGTAAAAATATATATTTTTTGAGCACTTTATTGTTACCTTTTATTAAAATAAAAACATTAATATTAAACAGTCAATTTTATTGTTTTCTTCAGGGGGATTTAATTAGTTAGTTAAGTTAAGGGGTTCACTGTCACTTGGAAACTTTAACAGGGGTACGTGCACCCGAAACTTTGAGAAACCCTGTTATAGATAAACCTTGTCTAGCCATTTTAAAACAACCACAACTTTACGTTAGCCTACATTATTTTAATAGATTCTCTTTTTCTTTTGATTTCAGAAAAACCCCGCCGGCTGAGCCACTGCGTGGGCTGCGGCGGCCAGATCCACGACCAGTACATCCTCAGGGTGGCCCCCGATCTGGAATGGCATGCGGCATGTTTAAAGTGTCAAGAGTGTCATATGTTCCTGGACGAGAGTTGTACGTGTTTCGTGAGGGACGGGAAGACGTATTGTAAGAGAGATTATGTGAAGTAAGTATTTTGTAAGACATATCATGCTAAAGTAGACGATTTTTATTCAATTTTTTTATTAAAAAAGAACACTACAGATTTTGGGGTACTTAAGCCCTTCAAGAGGCCTAAGTAAAAATTGTGCAACATTTTTTTTAAATCGAAAGTAGCAAAAATAAGTCTTGTGTTTATATCTATAGTATGAAATACGGTAAATCTAGGAAAGATGGCCGTATATAGGAGAGATGGCCAATACAAAAAAAAATAAGGATACAATTAACCATGATTTTATTTGAATTTAATTTTTTTTAAATATTTAACACACCGTAGTTCAAAAACTAAATAAAGTTTTTTCCTATTTTCTGTTGTAGAATCGTCTTGTAGAGTTTGTCGGTTGAGGTACTGGACACCCTGTATGTATGTGGGTAATTTGATTGAAATTGATGAAAACTTTGATGTCTATTGGTGCCTAAACGGTGTGGTTTATCAAATTTAATAAAGAGTACTTTATTTTTTAAGTTTTTGATTGTCTATAACATGGCGTCCCCAGCTTTGCGATATCTGTCAAAATAAAAAAATGAATGACATTTTGAAAAAATATTATATGAAGCTCTACCCTTATTTGGTCATATAGAATCACCTCCTTAAGTTTCGTGATAGATTTTGAACCACCCTGTATCTACACGATATCTGTCAAAATAAAAAGTTATGATGTAAATAAATTTTAAGTTTTAGGTAAAGTGCCCTCTGGCGGTATTTAAAAAAGTACTTTTGTCTTAAAATTTTATAACCTGCAAAGCTCGATTTGTGTGCCAAATATTAACTGGATTGGTTAAAAACTAAATGCAATATGGCGAAAAAACCAAAATAAAAATTGAACTTTGAAGGCTACGTAACTCAAAAATGAATGACATTTTGAAAAATATTATATGAAGCTCTACCCTTATTTGGTCATGTAGAATCACCTCCTTAAGTTTCGTGATAGATTTTTGAACCACCCTGTATCTACACATACGGTGTTTTTCCGTTAGACGGCAGAATAGATATGTCAGAAAATATACACAGTTTAGGATTTTAGGCAAACACTCTTAGGTGGTCTAGGATTTGCGCAGGTGTTAGCCATCTTAATTTTCTCACCAGCAAAAACAATCCGAAAAAACTAAAATCAACATAACCCGGGAACAAGGCTCAAGTTTCATGAGAGCGCCACACACAGGCACAGCACACCGTTTGTAAATCGTTTTAGAAATTAGTCAAATGGGTGACATCGTTAGACATGACGTTGACATGCACGATGACATGTAACATTTGTTTACACGTCAGGATCTATTTAGAAACTTTCTAATCATTACAATATCCGTTGATGTACAGGGTGTCCTTAATGCAAACCTCATAATTAAATCAATAGATACAAATTCAGGGCAGTTCTAAGGACTATCATTACTTTTAGGCGTTCAACCAATTATAACCGGGGTAATAATTGGTGACAACTTTGACGTATAATACATTGTTTAAACGTCAACATAACCGATTGGTAAATACCGTTTTAGAATTGGTTCTTCGCCTAAAATTGATGTATACAACTGCTGTGCTAGCTTCGGGGCTTGGTTAAGAGCCCAGAGTTTGTTTCCTAGCCCCCTCTAGATGTGGACTTTTAAATAATTACGCTTTGTTTTGTAATTTTTTATGTCAAAATTTGCCATTGTTTGATTTTTTTGCTTTGAAATAATATTTTTCTTATTTGTTTCAGATTATTCGGCACAAAATGTGACAAATGCGGAAGCTCGTTCAGCAAAAACGATTTCGTAATGCGTGCGAAAAGTAAAATTTACCACATAGAATGTTTTCGGTGTTGCCAGTGCGCCCGGCAACTTGTTCCGGGCGACGAGTTCGCGTTAAGGGAAGGGGGCGCTCTCTACTGCAAGGAAGACCATGACGTCATAGAGGGGCAGAAAGGGGGCGGGGAGCCTCGGGACCAGCGACACCCCATCCGGGAGCTACGGAGAGTAACAACAACACGAGTCTGAGTAATAATAACCATAGTAGTAATTCAACGGAGCTTGGCTGTATGAGTGGTAAGTTTACTTATATTAGTATTTGCCATTTTTAGCCTTGTAAAATAAAGCAAAAGATTAGGTTAGGCATTAAAATATTTTTTTATATATTTTATTGTAAAACCACGTAATTCCAGTTTTTATTTTTATAAAAATAATTTGATTTTGATGCCTTCTTTAGCCTTATTTTATAAGGTTAAAAATGACAATACATGTTTTGATAAAAATGGAGTTATAGGTGGTTTTACAATTAAGGTGGCGATTTGCGCATAATAATGTGAAGGTGCACCATCTAGCGTATCCGACAAAACAAATTAATAATCAAAATAATACTCTTGCAAGGTCCACAGTGTATTGCATAAAAAAAAAAACAAAAACTATATAGGGGGATAATAACAATAAATTTGAGTAAAAGACCGTTTTAAATATTATTAGTAGTAATTAATAAACTAAATTAAGTTTTGGTTCTAAACTCTGATTGGGCTTTTTGTTTTCTCGAAAAGAATAATTTACGGAAAAAAGCCTATCTGATTTAAATTATTACTGTGGATATTATGTTCAATATTAGGTTTGGCAATTTCATTTTTAAATTTTAGGTGGTTACCTAAAAAATGGGACCGCTTTGGTACTGGTTCCAGACATTATGGTATATTTATAATTTTCAATAAAGACGGGTGATAAGTCTGTTTTAAAGTTTTCCTGAAGTAAAAGTACCCCAGCATCAAGCACAGGTGTTAGGCAGTGTATTTATGGCTTGCCTCAAAAAGGAAAAACATATTTTAATAAAATTGAGGGGGTTAAACACTGACAATGACCAAACTTTTATGTGTACCTATGCCATTTTTTTTTAATTAAACTACACCAACAAGTCGGCCATAGGAAAATCCAAATATGTTTGCAATTCAATAAAGGGTTATTGATAAAATCGCCTTAAAGAGGGAGCAATTGCTAAAGCGGTCCACAGACGATCAAATTATTGTACAATATTATTGATCGTGTGTGGTTTATATTGAGGCTTGTACAATATATTGTGTGAATCAAAAACAGGTTGATTTTTATTCTGCAATAGTGATTTATTGTGCCGTGTGTAGGTAATGTTGCACAATTATTTCAGTTTTCAAATACAAAAAGTATTTGTTTTACAAAAACAATAACACAAATATGGGTTTAAAAGCAATAGAGAAAGAAATAAAGGCTTTTCTTATTTTCAAACATATGTTTCAAGCAGCTACTTTTTTCTTATCCATGTTTTAACCGGTCGTTACAAAAAAAACTAGCTATTGTGCAATATATTTAAAATAGTCATTGCGCCAATATATTGCACTGTTTGGAGATTTTGGAGTTTGGAGATTTGCCCAATAATATTGATCGTCTGTGGGCCCCTTTACACAACAAAACTAGTTATTGTGCAATATATTAAATATAGTGTTTGCATAAATATATTGCACTGTTTGGGGACGACTAGCAATATTACTGTACAATATTTTTGTCCCATAATATTGATCGTCTGTGGGCCTCTTTATAATTCAAGAAAATACTTCAGGTAGTAGGCTGTGACTGCTTGTTTTAGAAATGTTTTTTAAGTATGTTATTATCATTTTGTTTTGTTTTGGGACAGGGCGCATTTTTATGTCTGTTTATATTTAAACCAAAAACAGTATCATTTTGATCTCCTCATCCTTAAAATATTTGTGTATATTGATTTTTCAAAAACCTATGTCCAGTG
This sequence comes from Listronotus bonariensis, assembly GCA_014170235.1. Taxonomy (NCBI): domain Eukaryota; kingdom Metazoa; phylum Arthropoda; class Insecta; order Coleoptera; family Curculionidae; genus Listronotus; species Listronotus bonariensis. Next base: position 35,530 of record JACEGR010002164.1, on the reverse strand, counting down.
TTCTTTTATGCGTTTAGCTAAAGGTCCAGAGGTGTCACTTATTATATCAAATTTTAACATTCGTTTTTGAGGTAACTTGACCTGTGCCCAACTGAGACTGTTCAATAATTGAATTATAATGCCTTTTGGGAACTAAGACTCAAATATCCAAGTGTACACCTCGTATAAACCGTTAATATCATAATGCGCCTTAAATAATGTAGGTTCATGCGTCAGTGTGCCGGGGAATTAAATCGGGATTGGCGGCTAATCCAGGTCTGGATCGCCTCGTCCATTACGACGGGAATTAGCGAAGGATTAGCGAGGCGTGAAACGATGGCCAAGAGGATTACGGCCCGGGCGGAAAGGCACTTTGTGCATTTTACATCAAAGGGCATGGGCAAGCAGGTGGGATATTATTTTCTGTTGTCTTTGAGGACTCTAATGTCGTGTATGTGTAGGTTGTTGTGTTGCTGCTATACAGGTCATTTTTTTTTTTATCTTTTTGACATCCCACGAAGGTCTATGCCTAAATACCAGAGTACCGTGGGTGTCGGGTTATTAGATGTTTAACCCATCGTTCCCCCTGTTTCGTCAACGTTGTCCAAGTACTGAAACATGCAGTTGCATTTCACAGCACCTTTTAGACAACGCGGTAGTGCCACCACGGTCGTTATTTGTAAATAACTACTACCTAAATATGTCTCCCTTCTGGGAATCGAACCGCCGACCTCTGGCTTCGAAGATCAAAGCTCTGTCCACTAGGCCACGGGGAGCCATTAATCATGTGAAAAATGCGTTTTAAAAATTGATTCTAGCTATACCTATCATTTTGCTTCATTTAGCGTTAGACCGCCCCTTCCTAATTGTGCCTTAGAGAATAAGAAAAATGTTATTTAAAAAAATTGGGATCTATTTGCTTATTACAATTACAATTTTTACTATGATCTATTTTAACTTAAAATAAAAAATCAAACATATACTCTGTGTCCCATTACAAGAGGACAAATCAGCGGCGTAGCTACTATGGAGCTAGGCGGGGCAGTGCCCCAGGGCCTTCAAGGTCAGGGGGCCCCTCGGACTATGACTAACAATCTTACAAAGTATACATTGGAGTAGCAAAAATTTACTTCGATTTTTATAAAACTTGATAAACGGGGGTATTTGGGGCGATGATGACGAATTTGAAAGAATTTTTTGGCGGAAATTTTTGTTCTCGAGATATCCATCATCAAATTTTAAATTTAAACTAATCCTATTTTTACTATATTTCCCTTCTTTTTGCACATAATTCTTGATTTAAAGCTAAAGTGGTACGCAATATTTAATTTTTACCTTTTAAAACCCCGTGTTTTATGTATTTTACACATTTTATCAATTAAATTGTAAAAGTACAATTTAAAAATGCTGCAATCATGTTTACACTGTGCCATCATAGCCTGTGAGACTGAAAACAATTGAAGGGTTAGTTTAAATTTCAACTTAAATGATGGATATCTCGAGAACGAGCGTTCTCGCCAAAAAATAATTTTAAATTCATAATCAGCGCCACAAAAATAAAACCCGTAAACCAAATTTAATCAAAATCGGAATTGCTGCAACTTTCTAAGAAATTACCAAAATTTGTCCAAAATGTGAAATATAAGTATACTAGAATCTTAAAGAGATGCTTTTATTTTTGAAGCATGTCGAATTGGGCACAAATGATTCAAAATAATGTAGCTAGGGGTCTCTTCTTTATTTTTTGCCCCAGGGCCTTTGCTTAGGGTAGGGCGAGGCTAGTTGAGCATAGAGATAAGTTGGGCAATCAAAATATCTCAAAAACTATCGTCCGCACGCGAAATAGCATAAAGAAGGGGTTGCGCGAGGGTAACTCATTGTGCGACCACTAGTGGTGACGTGCCGCTCGAAAAAAGTATCCGTGCGCATTGTTTATTTTGTGATTAAAAAGTAAAATAATTGCAAGCCGGAAAATTTTATCTATGATAGTTAAATGTCTTCCGTTCTCAATCAGGTAGGTGTTAATCTTAAGTAAATTTATTGCAGTTTTAATATGTAAAAAGATTTTGGATATAATTCGAACCAGTGTCCTAATAAATTTACTTTTCCTTTAAAATTTCAGGTTGGGGTTAGTTGAGCTACAGTTGCCCAACTAACCCCACGGTTTTAAGTATAAAATGTTTTTTTTTATTTTTTAGGATACGGACTTATAACAGTAAAACACTTAAGTCTTCTTAAGATTTAAAAGAGGCTGCAACCCGAACATTATACAAGCAACAAAGAAAACAGAGCTGACCTATCTAACTTATGAATTTTTCTGGAAATAGTTCGACCATACCCAAAGGCTGGTCCAAGAAAAGCTGCAATTTTAACAGATACAGAAGGCATTACAAGTGAAGCAAAATAAAACGGCTTAAAAAGTTTAAAAAGCGAAGATGAATTGATAGATATTAAATCCAATAGTTAGCTAAGCTAGGTACGTTGCTGTTTTAATAATAAGATTTGTTGTTTTGTCACTATAAGATTATAAATATAAAAAGCAAATTGTCAAAATGTATTTTTATTGTAAACGTATCTAACATTCAAGCCATGATTTGACTATACTTTCTAAGTGTTCCACTAGCCCCATACCCTTGCTCAACTTACCTTATCTATGGGGTACGTTGGGCATACTTGACTATCTACATTAAAATAGATGTAGCTCCTAAATTTGACTCATTAGAAAGAAATTACTATAGACACTATTAATAAGGGATAAATTGCTAATCCATCAGTTTGCATTATAAGCCATAAAGACTTATTTTTGAGGAGCTATAACCGATCAAGTCAAAAATTGCTCAACTAGCCCCGCCCTACCCTACCTAGCTACGCCACTGGAACAAATGGACCAAAAATGTTGGAATTTTAAACGAAATTTTGTTAAAACTGATCTTATGGTCCAAAACGTATAAAAAAATTTTACTCCAATTGGTACAGGGCGAGTTATAACTAAGAATATGAAAGATGCCCTGGAGCTAACAACTTTTATTTTTAAAAATAGAATAAAATTGTATAAGGAAGTGTTGTAGAGAATTAAATTTTATGTCAAAATATAAAGTTAAAGCATGAGAGAAAAATAAATGTCAAATTCCATTTTTTTTTTTCATTACTCATTACGACTAAACTAATGGGCAAGAGAAAAGGAAAATGAGAAAGAAAATTTAATAATTTTAAATATTATTTAAAATTTTCTGCCTTAAGCCCAGTATTTTAAAAGCTGGTGTGCATTATGTAAAAAAATACACATTTACTTTAATTCTTTAATTTTAAATTTTGACATAAAATTTGGCTTAACATTTACACTTGTACAATTCTGCCCTATTTTTAAAATAAAGGTACTTTACTCTTGTTTACTTTTAATATTTTTAATTATAACTCGCCCTGTATATTACCAATCAAAGTAAACATTTTTATTAATCAGTTTTGCGCTATGCGATCAGTTTTCCCAAAAGGACGTTTAAAATTTTCATTTTTTTGGTTTATTTGTCCTTTTGTAACATCTATCCTGAGACACACTGTACAGGGTGGTCCCTAAGTAATAGGCCAAAATTCAACTGGAGAATTGTAAAGTTAAATTATTGCGATTTAACTAAACTTTTCTCAGTACAAAAGTTATTATTAACTATTATAACTGTCATGGTGTCAAAGTTCAAAAATATTTTTTTAATTTATTTTGATAATATTTAATAGGTTTTGAATATTGTAATAAAACATCTGGTGGTATCTACGGGTTAACTGACATAAGCTCATATCTGATGTAAATCTTTTTATATAAACTAATTTTTTTAAAACTTTCACAGGAAAAAATGTAATGTAATGGTTAAAAGAAGTATAGGGTAGGGCGGGACTAGTTGAGCAATTTTTCATTTGATCGGTTATAGCTCCTCAAATATAAGTTTTAATGGCTTATAATGCATACTGATGGATTAGCAATTTATCCCTTAGTAATAGTGTCCACAGTAATTTCTTTCTAATAAGTCGAATTTAGGAGCTACATCTATTTTAATGCGAATAGTCAAGTATGCCCAACGTACCCCATAGGTGAGGTAAGTTGAGCATGCGTATGGGGCTAGTGGAGCACTTACAAAGTATAGTCAAATTATGGCTTGAATATTGATGCGTTTACAATAAAAATACATTTTGACAATTTTCCTTTTATATTTATAATATTACAGTGAGAAAACAACAAATCTCATTAATAAAACAGCAACGTACCTAGCTTAGGTTAACTATTGAATTTAATACCTAACAATTCATCTTCGATTTTTAAACTTTTTAAGCAGTTTTATTTTGCTTCTCTTGTAATGCCTTATGCATCTGTTAAAATGGCAGCTTTTCTCTGTCTGTCTGTTTAATTTGGCTAATTTTCTTGGACCAGCCTTTGGGTATGGTCGAACTATTTCCAGAGAAAATTTATAAGTTAGATAGGTCAGCTCGTTTTCTTTGTTGCTTGTACAAAGTTCGGGTTGCAGCCTTTTTTAAATCTTGAGCAGAGTCTAGTAGTCTTACTGAAGTCAGTAAAATAAAAAAAACATTTTATACTTAAAACCGTGGGGTTAGTTGGGCAACTGTAGCTCAACTAACCCCAACCTGAAATTTTAAAGGAAAAGTAAATTTACTAGAAGACCGGTTAGAATTATATCCAAAATCTTTATACATATTAAAACTGCAATAAATTTACTTAAGATTAACACTTACCTGATTGACGACGGAATACATTTAACTATCACAGATAAATTTTTTCAGCTTGCAATTATTTTACTTTTTAATCACAAAATAAACAATGCGCACGGATACTTTTCTCGATGGCCGCGTCACCACTAGAGTTCGCACAATGAGTTCCCCTCGCGCAACCCCTTCTTTATGCTATTTGATGCTTTCGCATGTGGTCGATAGTTTTTGAGATATTTTAATTGCCCCACTTACCTCTATGCTCAACTAGCCCCGCCCTACCCTACCAAAATTTGTGGAAATATCTGGAATAATAGAAAAGTTATGATAAAAAGGTCTTTTTTCTTAAAATTCTAACACCCTGTATCTCCGAAACCAAGCAATTTCGGACATAATTTTATATGAAAAATTTTATTAGTTTCTTTAATTCTATACAGTGTTTAAAGAAAATAATCAATTTAAAAATATCCCTGTATACTTACATTATACCTTTTAGGTTAAAAAAGCTTTTGGTAGTTGGGAAAAACTCCTAAAACTTTTCAGTTTACAAAGCACAGAGTTTACTTTATATACGTTTAAACTCCTATAACCAATCCAAACACAATAAGCAAACAGGAGGAGCAGAGTTTTTTATTTATCTTACCGTCTTTTTTGTTTGCTTTGATGGCCCGGCTAATCAAAGAGTCTACGTGTGGTCGCCGGCTATTTCAGAATAGCAAAACATAGGTTTTGTCAGTGTCGTAGATAAATAGATGTTATATATCTAAAGCAGATTATAATATTGCGAAAATCAAAATTTTTGTTCTGAAAAGAAGTTTGTGCATCAGTGCCGAACTAAGACTTCCTGGCGCCCCAAGCAGTTCACACCTGTGGTGCCCCTAGACATGAAATTTTTTTGGACAAAAAAAAGTCTACCTTTTTAAATCATCTATTTCTTTTCACTAACCCCAAATTTTTTAAAGAGCAAAAAAAGGTCACCACCAACGGCGTAACTACGTAGGAGGCGCCCCGGCCCCAGGTGTTGCCAGCCCCCCAGGAAATTGTGCCTATATGGTATATGTGTACATACAGAGGCGCATTTACATATTTGCCGCCCGTAAGCTATTAATTTTAGCCGCCCCTAATTTTTTCTTTTTTATTGAAAACAATTTTGAAGAGAAATAATTAATAGTTTTAAAAAAACTAAAAAACACGCTTTTATATGCAACCGAACTAAAAATTAAAAAATAATTTTTCATTAAAAAAATATTTTCACTTCATAGTAAAAAGCGTGGGGTGCTTAATATATTAAATGTTATAATTATTATATTTGCCAATATCTATGATGGAAAAGTTATGAAAAAATAGTAAAATGCACCCCACGCTTTTTACTATGAAGTGAAAATATTTTTTTAATGAAAAATTATTTTTAATTTTTAGTTCGGTTGCATATAAAAGCGTGTTTTTAGTTTTTTAAAACTATTAATTATTTTTCATTTTTTAGTTCGTTATATTGCACAAAATTCTTAATATAACAGTAAATTAGAACATACTATTTAATTAAGCAGCAAAAAGAAAATAACCAGCCCCTATGAAATGACAATGGTAGCAAATTTTAAAATTTGCAAAAGATTGCAACTCACTAAAAAATGTCTTCTTCATTAAGTAGCAAAGTTTCAAATTTTGCCAACAGATGGCAATCCAGGCAATGTTTGGACCGTTGCCAACATTTTGCAATCCACTAAAAAATGTCTTCTTCATTTAATAGCAAAGTTTGAAATTTTTCCAACAGATGGCATCCTAGGTGTTGTTTTTATAATATAATGGAATTTTTTTCCTGGCGATTAAAAAAAAGATAAAGGGATACTGTTTGCAGATTATTGCATTGTCATGGGTCCTTAATACGTGTGCAAAGTTTCAAAGAAATCGAATAGCTGGAAGTTGGTTAAAATTAGGCTCAAAGATTCCGTTACATAGGCAGCCAGATAGATAGTTACAACCCAAGTTAATAAAAGCGTGTTAAAAAAGGTCCACACTTTCATTTCTACGTACAAAATGAAAATCGAAATCAACTAAACAATTTTATAAAGTACAAAATCTGTGTACATATAAAGTATTAACAGCGTCCGGGTCCCTCCCAGGGTGTTGCCAGGCCCCCCTAGGCCTTCTCCAGGTTTAATGGCTAGTTACGCCTATGGTCACCATCTTTTTAATCATACAACATTTCCTTCTTACTAACCGATACTTTTTTAAAAACCCAAAAGAAAGGTGCCTCCTTTGTGGTGCCTTCCACAAGTGGCAAATTTTGGCTGTGGTTAAAATAGAAAGTTAATTTAAGTAGCTGCGTAAATAAATTTTAATTAGTTAGACCAGTGGTGGCGTGGGACGCATATCAGCTAATATTATTGACAAAAAATGTACGCCACTGACTTTTTGCAATTTTTATAATTGTTTTCGGATGAAACACCTAAAAATACAACTTTTTTGTTTATAAATATTTTTCCGTAGCTTGCTTAGTTTTCCAGAAAAAAAGGTAAAGTCCGCTAAACTGCATATTCCTGGACCATTGGCGATTTCTAAGATCAATGAGACCTCTGGTGGTCAACGGCGCAACCTAAGAAAACAGGTTCGGACATGTTTAACCAATGAAATGGATATAAATAGAATATTATTTATTTACTTCGATATGTTTAACACGCGTTCTTGAGCCTTGTGCGTGAATAGCTGTGTGTTTAGCTATCATTTTAATCGAAAAGTCTTTCTTTTCACCTATACTAAAACGTTTATTATGGAATCAGAAGAGCCATTAACATCGAAAATAAAAAGACGTGGGTATAATAAAATTAATATTGTTGGAATTCAAGATTTCTTCTCCTTCCACTGTGCACCAACTATCGGGAGTGCAATTGAGGTATGAAAATACTGAGCTTAGCGTCAAAAACAGTTCTTTACTCATTCCGAAAAAGTTTTACATGGGCGCTTTCTTCACTAATCACCACTAACAAAAAAGTCTGGTTAACCATTAAGGGCACTACTCAAACTCACAAATCGAGTTTTAACACACTTAATACGTATAAACATATACAAATTTACGGCTGTATTAAAACTTAAACAGTATTTTAAACCGTTTTAATACCATAAATTCGTGCCACAAGACCTCCCTTTCCATTTAATTTTTCTTTTCAAAATAGCGCCTAGCTGTCAGCTTGACATTTATATCTGTCATTTCTTGTCTAAAATTTGGTCTATGTTGTTTTACTCAAGTAAGTCCTCAATTTTTCATAAAGAATTACCAAACAATTAGGAGCGGGGCCCTGATTTTAGACAAGCACTGTATGTTTTATTATTAGCTTTAAAATAGTATTTCGTGGTTTGAATTTAGCGCCGTACTGAACAGCAGAGGTTTTTTTCATTATCAGGGTAGCTCTCCAGTCGCGAAAATTTTTATGCGTCACGCTCCAGGGCTTGAAGTTCTTGAACTGCTCTACAAAGTTAGTCACTGGAACGCATCCTTAGACAAGAAAAGAGAGATACTTTAAGAAATTTTAAAATTTCGTTGTTTTTAACCTTTCTTGGCTTTATAATAATAATTTCTTCTAAATATCTAATTCCATTTTAAATATATAATTTTAAAAATCCATCCTTAACCATAAAAAGCATGTGTGAAGCACAAAATACAAAAGAGGGGTTGGTGCATGAGGGGCAAGGGAAAAGAAAAACTGAATAGCTCAAGTGCATAACCCTTCACTACGTCACTGGAACGCCATAAAGTAGAATGAAATGCTCCTGCGCTACTCGGGAGCGCTCTATTTGCGTCACTGGAAAGCCACTCTGATTACATATTTCTGGAAATCATTACCGTCTGATATTAGGCAAATATCCGATATTATGCCACTTTACTCAACCTTTTTGATCAATTTATTAAATGGTTTTAAATGACCAAATGTTTACGACATTTTTTTAATATCTTCTTTCGCATATTTTTCGCACTTCACTCCTTTCTACATTATGGTCTTCAATGGTCTGAGTATGTACATACCTACTTATAATTGAGTCCGCCAGGTACCAGCATTTAATTACAAGTACCCAGACAATGGTGTAATCGGGCAATGAATTTCTTAGCTACAGAAGGAGTGCGGAAATGCTTAAAAGGTTTTGTTTTTAACACGCTTTTATTAACTTGGGTTGTAACTATCTATCTATCAATCTATCTATCTGGCTGCCTATGTAACGGAATCTTTGAGCCTAATTTTAACCAACTTCCAGCTATTCGATTTCTTTGAAACTTTGCACACGTATTAAGGAAACATGACAATGCAATAATCTGCAAACAGTATCCCGTTATCTTTTTTGGATCGCCAGAAAAAAATTCCATTATATTATAAAAACAACACCTAGGTTGCCATCTGTTGGCAACATTTCAAACTTTGCTATTAAATGAAGAAGAAATTTTTTAGTGGGTTGCAATATGTTGGCAACGGTCCAAACATTGCCTGGATTGCCATCTGTTGGCAAAATTTCAAACTTTCCTACTTAATGAAGAAGAAATTTTTTAGTGAGTTGCAATCTGTTGGAAAAATTTTAAAATTTGCTACTAATGTTCATTAAAAATTTTTCGCCATTTTGTCAAGAGTAGCAGAAACTAAAAATGAAAAATAATTAATAGTTTAAAAAACTAAAAAACACGCTTTTATATGAAACCGAACTAAAAATTAGAAAATAATTTTTCATTAAAAAAATATTGTCATTTCATAGTAAAAGCGTGGGGTGATAAATATATTAAATGTTATAATTATTATATTTGCAAATATCTATGATGCAAAAATGCACCCCACGCTTTTTACTATGAAATGACAATATTTTTTAATGAAAAATTATTTTCTAATTTTAGTTCGGTTGCATATAAAAGCGTGTTTTTAGTTTTTAAACTATTAATTATTAACGTTATAAAAGGAAATTGATTATGATTAATGCACGATGATGAATAAAAATTACTAACGCACTTATAATTGAGGCCGCCAGGTACCAGCATTTAATTACAAGTACAAACAATGGTGTAGTCGGGTATTTAATTTTTAGACCCCGTCCAAGGAGAGCTTAATTTTTTATATTTGTCCGAAAATATAGGTTATGTTTGTGACGTCACCTTTTTGCCATAATATTTTTTTATCTGACAAAATAAACCGATACTTGCATAAAATAGAATAAAATCACTTTAAAAAAAACTAACAAATAGTATCTAACCCTTAATAACGTTTTAAACGTAAATTCCCTATAAAAAATATCCAAGGGTCAGTGACCCCTATTGACAGGTTTAAAATTATCTCTACTATACTACTAATAACTGCTCAATTTAACTATAAACAGTAAAAACTAAACATGTATAGAAGTCAAATGATCAAAAACAAAAAAATAACACCAAAACCGCGAAAAAAGCTTTCAGTTCGATTGTAAACAAAGAATTAGGGAAAAGATTACGTCACAAAACTTGAGTGAACATAGGCTTAAATGGGATCGAGCGCTCCTTATTAAAAAGTTTATCTTCTTGGGCCCCGTCTAGTGTTGGAACCTTTCAAATGATCTTCTGAATGATATTCGAACATCGAGATATTCGAAATGTTTCGAATATTTCTTCCGAATATTCGTATTTCGTCGTGAAATATTTCATGAACGATCAGTCATGAATTCATATTCGTAAACACCGAACAGAAATACGAAAGATACCGAATGAATCATGAATAATATTTATATCTAGGCGTTTAATATAGACAACTCGTAAAACATATCCCAAACCATTAGTAATCAAACGAACAAAGAATATCAGCTGTAATATTGATGGTTAAATAGCGCCAAAACTCGAAAACACTCGGAATAAGACGAGAAATAATTCGTTGCCGCAAATAGCAACAATCTTTCAATCGGTATTTCGACATAATAAAAGCTTATCGGCAATGAAATATAATGTTTCGAAAAATCTTTTGCAATGAAATATGAAATGTTTTAAAAGATGTTTCGAAAGATCTTTCTCAATGAAATATTAAATGTTTCGAAAGATCTTTCGAATATTAAAATCTTCCGAATACGAATATTCGAATATCGAAATCTTTTGAATATGCACACCACTAGGTTCCGTCTATGTCTCTCTAACCTAGTTGAAGTGTGTGAACGTTTGCTAGGACCGAAAGAGCGCTGCGGACTGTTCTTTGTTTGTCGTAGCGTTATTTGGTTTAAAACCAAGTCGAAGGCCGACCCGGCCGTTTTACCAGATCAAATATTTACTTATAGAAGGGCTTAACTTCAAAGATAACGTTTCCGCCGCCCGGTCAGAATCTTTTACTTTTTAATAATTTAATGTGTTACTGATTTATTTCCCAAGGCCGATTTTTTTACAGACATGCAAGTTTTAGTCCCTGAGCCAATAATGAAATTCACTTCATAATAACACTTTTAAATCCTTTTTAGGGGGTTTCTTTTGACGAGTCTACCACGAATATTCATACAGCCATATATGAAAGCGGCGAGTTAACCAAGTCTATCAATGTGAAATGTTTCGGGTGTCGGACTGGGCAAACGCGTCACTTGTTTTATCGAACAAGTTTACCACAATGGTTTACATGCAATTTTTAAACATTATGTCAATAATTGTAAGTATTAGAGGAGAGTGACAAAATATGATATACCATTTGGAATAGGTACCCAAATATGGAATACTATAAACACCATTAAAAGTTAAACTTATTTAACAAGAAACTCCTTGGAAACTTTGGTATAATATAGAAAGCAACAAAAATAATTTGAAAAAATAACAGGTCCAAGCGTCAGACTTTGGATCCAGCGCTGCTATTGTGCCCAGAGCCCACACCAACGCTATGAGCTGACAAGGGACTTAAATATGAGGGGGAAAGGAAATACCTTTGCGGGAAGCAGATTTCACCATCTAGATACACTAGGGATAAAAGAACGAGCAAAGTGGGCAATTCGGGGCCTGTCCAGTTGGACCGTATAGGGATGCACACGTGTAGCACCACGAGTTTTTTTCTCAGAAGCCAGAGAAGTACCTATGAGAAGCGATAAATACCCCACAGGCTGACGATGAGCGAGAGACAAAAGCCTATCTGTAAGTAATGTTCATTTATGAGACGAACAGCCCTTTTTGAGTTGATTTTTTGTCTTCTGACGCTTTTCTTGCTCTATTAGAAGCTTTTTAAATGATCAAAGAACCCATATATGGAATAGTCCATATTTGGGTACTATGATCTGTCCCTATTTGATTTTCCGACGACTTTAAACTAATTTTTATATTTTTTTTTATTTAAAAAAGTAATAAAATCAAATACCGTTAAAACCTACAACAGAATATCTGAACTATCTCTAAAAGTTATAAAAACAGTATTTCGTGCACTTTTTGTACAAATAATACGTATTTTTAAAATACCTTAAAAGTTATGGGAAAGCAATAAAACAAAAACGTTACAACAGCGACGAAAGGGCTTGCACTACTGGCATGTTGCCTCTTCTACTCGCGGATGAGGATTAAAAAAAAGAGGCAAACCCCTTTAATTGCGTGTGTGAGTTTCCGTTTAAGAGAAATGCCGGTATTCCATATTATGAACCCTATTGCATATTTGATCAATTTCCTCTACAATCACGAAACCATCAGGCTTATTGACATGTTTTTGATATCGGATTGGGCGAACTTTATATGTAATAATAATAATAATATATGGTTTTTTATTTAAAAAAAACAATTTTATACAATTTACAATAAAAACATGTGTTTGGAATAAAGGGCTACATCAGTTTGCCCCATATAGAAGCAGCTGCTAGAGCCCAAAAAATATGTATAAACATAATATATTTGTATACCAATAAAATAAGAAACTATTACTAAGCCTAAAAACTAAATAAAAAAAAACATTTTTTATCAAACCAAAATAGTAAGAAAACTATAGAAAAAGAAAGGTAAATAGAAAAATCGAGACACAGAATAGTAAGAAAACTATAGAGAAAAAGAAAGGTAAATAGAAAAATCGAGAGACAGAGATAAAGAAAGAAAAGGAAAAATATAGACAAAGACAAAGAAAAAGGATTAATGGGAAAAGGAGGAAGGGAAGGGTTAATGCGGTTGTAATATATTTTAATTTGTCAGCAAAGTGGATCACATTCTTTTTCTTAAACGAGGCTATTGACAAGGAAAATTCCATAACCTTAAATGTATTTATTAGCAAAGCAATTTGGTAGGAGAATGATTTTTTAATTATTTCCCTATTATGCGATGGTATTGTAAGTAAATTCAACCTACGAATATTTAAATTATGAATATCAGTCCTGTATTTTATGTTTTGACTCAAGTAAGGAGGGCTCTTGAGTTTTAAAATTTTGTAAAAAACACTGAGTGTAGAATACGACGTCGTTCCATATTAAGCCACCCCAATTCGGATAATTTATGTGAAATTCTCTGCCTACGTCTTATTCTAAATATCAGTCAGACAAGAATTTTGAGCTCTCTGAATTCTTTTTATATCCAGACTATCCAAAAAAGGACCGTACAAATGATCAGCAAAATTAAAATGGGATAGCCCCAGCGCTTCACAAACCACGGTTTTAGTTTTTGCTGAAAGATAAAATATGTGCGAATAAATTACTTTTAACATTGAATATGCCCTTTTCAAACACAATGTACTATGTTCTTTAAATTTTAATTTGTTATTTATAATTAGGCCTAGGTTTTTCACAGAATTTTTAAACGAAATTATATTGTCCCCTAGTTTAAGTTTAATGGATTCTTGCAATAATTGGTCTCTGCAGGTATCGCTGCAAAAAGTATAGCGGTTGATTTGGTTGGATTTATTTTTAGCAAATGATCCTCCGAGCGCCGCAGAAGTTTATCTAAGTCAGCATTTATTCGATTGGTCATAATCCCAGCAAGACCTGGCTTAAATGAAGCATATATCTGAGTATCATCTTGTGTGTAATCCTTACGATTTTTGGCACAATATTTAAAAATTGCATGCAAAACATTGGGGGTAAACTTGTATGACAAAAAAGTGATGCGTTTTCCCGGTCCGACATCCGAAACATTTGACATTGACAGACTTGGTTAACGTGCCGCTTCCGTGCCAAAAATTAGAGGGTTACGAAACCCGCTGAATCGATACCCAAAAAATGTCCATGGATCTTACGGTTTCGTGACTGTCTCACTTACGATTTTTGACACAATGTATAAAAATTGCATGTAAAACTTTGTGGTAAACTTGCCCGACAAAAAAGTGACGCGTTTGCCCAGTCCGACACCCGAAACCCTTTACATTGACAGGCTGGGTTAACGCGCCGCTTCCATATACGGTGGTATGAATATTCATGGTAGACTTCTCAAAAGGAACCCCACTTAAAAGGTTTTAAAAATGTTATTATCATGAAGTGAATTTTATTACTAGCCCAGGGACTACTTTTTTATCGATACACCAAAGTTCGATATTATCATTTTTATCTTGTGATAATTTACTTAGTTTGAGTGAAGAGGGAAGCCGTGAAGCGACCGCTTTAGCGCTAGATTGGAGGGGGCGCAAAATTAGGGTTAGAAGAAAATTAAAGTATAGTTTTAGTTAATTAAGGCTGCCTCGCAGTGCACTTTAGTTTGTTCAACAGTGAAGACCATTTTTACTTTATTACTGTATGCGAAGAATTGCAACCGAACTTTGACCGGACTGATAAGCGCAACGACGACGCGATAGCCGCCCAAGGTAGGTGGAGCCAAGTTTGTTGTCGCTCTACTACGTCTTTTTCTTACACATTACCCAAAATCATATTCGAAACTTTTCAACCGCCGAACGTGTATACGAAGTATGACAAAAAGTGTTTTTAATGAAACACCTTGTATATTATATTAATATTAAAAAATAATTTTAAAGCTTTAAAAAGTACCATTATTAATATGTACCGTGGCGTTGCGTGACCAAAATTAGGCGTAGGCGTATCCTCGAGGCCCCTGTCATGACGAAAAATTATTGAGAAGCAAAAAAAATCCTTACTTTTTCCTTTCTTGCGAGGCTTTTTAGGCGTAGGCTAAATTCTCCGCGAGGCCCCTTTTATCCTGTGGAAAAAATTTAAGGAGCAAAAAAAAGTTCTCCCCCATTTTTTTATTTTTCCTACAGTCTATAGTTTTGCAGGGCCCATGATTTACAATTTTGGGCCTTTCAGACTGTTCGCAGATTTCATTTCGGTATTTTTCCTATATCACATTCCATACCTACACCTTGCCCGCGAGCCCCCAGTCGCGAGGACGTAGGCGACCGCCTAAACCGCCTACGCCTAGCTACACTACTGGATATGTATATCTTTGATAGTTTCAGAAATAAAGCCATACAAATTTTAAAAATCACTGTTAATTTTTATTCGACGAATAAGAATTATAAGAGGACAAATGGATACAAATTTTATTTTTCGAAAAAAGTCATTTTTGATAAATTTTTTGTTTATGTATATATAAGGAAAATATGATTCACGAAGAGAAAATGTTGATTTTACAAGACAAAAAGACAAATCGATACCAATTTAATTTTTTGAAAAAAGTCATTTTTGACAAAAAAAATTAGGTATAAGGAAAATATGATTCACGAGAAAAATGTTGATTTTTATACAGAGTTCGCAAAAACTTTCAAAAACATTTTTTTATTTAACGATTATAATTTTCATTTGAAGCAAACTATTTTACTTTTTTAGAGCATTGGTGGTTAAAATAAACATTTTTTTATTTAACGATTATAATTTTCATTTTAAGCAAACTGTTAATTTACTTTTTTAGAGCATTAGTGGTTAAAATGCAAACATTACTTAATAATAACTATTTGTTTTATACAGGGTTAAAAAGTTTCATAAAACTGACTGTGTGTTATTAGAACTTAATTATTTTTAATTATTTAATAAAGTAACCAAAAAGTCTAAAATTACAACAATATGCTATACAATTTTCAAGCTTTAAACAAATGTGACATTTTTTTTATTTTGTATGATAACAAATAAAACAAAAATAGGAAGGTGTAATTTTATAAATTGACATTCGAACCATAAAAACGTATAAATTTATTTAAATCCCATACCAAAACTTGTGTGGTCCAAACATAACAAAAGAAGTGTTAATTAATGTTTGAAAATGGCGTTTTTCTATTTACCCAATATATTTGCATCTCTGTTATGTCCCCCATCTTCAATAAAATAAATTATAGGCTTTATGTGTAGAAAAAAGGAATGTTAGTTGATTAATATATTTGGCAAATATGCTTTTGTTTGCTTATTTACACAAAAATATTTTCTTCACAATTTATGCTTTAACAATAAGTAGCCTATTAATCAGTGTAAAAGTCCGCTGATAATTTTTTTATATACCATAATATTTAGGCAAATTAATTTCATTGGATATCTAAGGTCTTTTGAAAGTGGTACGTAGGAAATATGTCTTTCAAATTTAAGAGTAAGTATGGCAATTTGAACAAAAATAATTCTTTTCTATTCTATTTTTTTTCTTGGTTTTGGTCCCTTCAGGTCCAATCCACCAGCTCTCCCCCTTCCGGAATATGCTTTCCAGGACTTCGTCGGAGGCTGGATAATCGAGCTTGTAGCTCCTAGCAATTACAAAAAGAAACCAAAAATAATTCTTTAATCGATGCAACGCATAAATTGTCAGCTGCCAAACCAAGACCTGCTACTGGTGTTACGTTTAACCTTCACTTTCACTACTGACAGTTCCCATGGCACAACCATCTATTTCCCGCCATTTGAGAAATACCTCGTGTTCACCACCAAACAGGATACCATCAGCTTATAGGAGTCTTCGCTCACAGCGCTTAGCTCCAGAAGAAAGATGCCGTCAATTTGGCGTGAATCTTTCCTTGATCCCCTAAAGTACAAACGTCCATACGGCGCCTCTAACCGCCACCTCGGAAAGAACTTTGTAGTCCTCTACGGACGTCCGCACTGTCCGGAGGTCAAACAAAGAGTTAACAAAAATAATTAATCGATGTTATTTAGGACTCTTGCCCCATTGTAGGTATGGGTAAAAATACATTATGTACACTGGGTCATTGGTTATATGTAGCCACAGTCATGTGTGTAAAATTTCTTATTGGAAGTATTATTACATTAATGTAAATGTAATTTTGGCATTTTAAACATTCTTTGTGTAAAAATACCATCACAAAGGAGTAAAATTCCGTTGTAAATATACATAGTTTTTTCAATGCACAAATAAAATTTGTGTAAAATTACACACTGGGTTATTGGTTATATGTAGCCACAGTCATATGTGTAAATTTTTTTATTGGAAGTAATATTACATTAATGTAAATGTAATTTTAGTATTTTAAACATTTTTTGTGTAAAAATACCATCAAAAAGGAGTAAAATTCAGTTGTAAATATAGATACTTTTTTTCAGTGCATAATATATGCTTCAAAGACCAGTCATATCGGTTTGCGCTTAAGCAAAAAAAAGCACTAAAAATGAACTTTGGGGGGTTGTTACTGGAAAACAAATGAGAATTGGAAAAAAAAATATATGAAGCTATACCAACATTTTATCATGTAGATATACCGCAATAAGATTCGTGATCGATAAAATATATTTTCTTTAACCATTTCTTAAACAATATTTTTTTCTTTCAGATTCGGGATCAGAAAGTGGTTCCCACAAGGGCGGCGGTCTTCGGGGAGGCAAAGGCAGCACGGGCACCCCAGGCGGAGGCGGGCGACGGCAAACCAACCAGAGTCCGCACCGTCCTCAACGAAAAACAACTGCACACGTTACGAACGTGCTATTCGGCGAACCCGAGACCCGACGCCCTGATGAAGGAACAACTGGTAGAAATGACGGGCTTGAGTCCGAGAGTGATTCGGGTGTGGTTCCAGAACAAGCGATGTAAAGATAAGAAAAGACTATATTGATAAAGCAGCAGATGCAACAAGAAAAGGTTGGTAGTCATTTGTGTTTATCTAATTTTACATAATTTAAAGGGTGATTTAAAAGATAACATTAAAAGTGTATGCTACACAGAAAAAAATAAATTTTACGAACTTACAACGTTGGTTATTTTTATCCACAGATGGACGTTACGAAATTCACAAATGACTTTTACAACAGTTAGTTGTGTAAAAAATATTTGTAAATTAACTTAACTTATATATAATATTAGTGTGAACATGTAATATTTTAATAAACATGTATTATACCTATTACATATTTTTTGTAATATTACATATACCTAATTTATGTAAATTTACAAATATTTTTCACACACATTTTGTAAAAGTCATTTGTAATTTTGTCACGTTCGACTGTGGCTAAAAATAGCCAACGTCCAACAGTGTAAATTCACAAAATATTTTTTTCAGTGGAATAAAATCTATTTGTTTTCGATTAACAAAGACAAAAGCTATAATAGTCAAAGAGCTAGCGGACACCGTGACTAACCTGGAAGGTACAAAGTTACAATTTTTTGTATAATTAGTTTAATAATAGGCAGTGGCGTAGCAAAGCTAATATAAACGTAGGAGACCCTTTTTTTGTTGCAAGGATCTACATTGAAAAAAGTATTTGTGGATTTTACAACGTTGGGCGTTGTTTATTTTCAGCCACAGTCATATACATAATTACATGATAAAATTACAAATGACTTTCACAAAAGATGTGTAAAAATATTTGTAAATTTACATAAATTTTATATGATATTACACTCAACATGTAATTCTGTTTGTAAATGTTTATTACGCATGTTCTGGTTAGTTCTGGTTAGTAAGATCACATATATCACATATAAGTTCTGTAATTTTACAAATATCTTTCACACAACTAAATGGTGGCTAAAAATAACCAACGTTTGGATAGAGTTGTAAATTTACAAAGATTTTTTTAGGGTATCAAATAATTCTCTCAGTTGTGTTTTATTTAGTTTATAATAGGTAAATGGTTACAAGTCTAATAAAGTAAACTTATGTATAATACACAAGTAATAAATTAGACATGGATAAACATCTTTATTATTTCAGAAAAAACATCAAAACATTATTTACACCAGTATTTCAGTTTGTTGTAACAAAACAACCAAAAACATTCCAGATAATAAATAGGTAAAATACATAAAACACCCTTTGTTAGACTGAGACAGCCTTAATAAATCTAAAAGGTAACAAACCGAGCAACAGAGACGGAAAATAGATGTTGGGGATTGGGGAAAAGCGGAGCTCGCGAGCGGCGTTGGGGAATACACAATCGATAAGCGACGCGATTATGATGAATAAAGGGGAACGCCAAAGGGGAGCCGCAAGTGGGGGTAATGCACCTTCGGGGAAGCTAAAAGGGATCGGCAGAGGGCTTTTAGGGCGCGGAGAATGACTGATGGATTTGTAAAAGTCGCGCCGGGGGAACAAGTTTAAATGCAGGTATTATTCGGTTTAAGGGAGAAAAATTGTTGGGGATTGATAATGTGTGGAGATATAGTGCTACTGTAATTATTGAACTGTTAAGCATTTTCGTATTAGATAACAGCACAGACATAAGTATCTACGGTCGCGTAACGTACCTATGTCTATCTGTGATAACAGTTTTTAGATCTAAATAAAATAGCATTTGGCTTTTCTCCAAAGTAAATAAGTTTAATAAACGTTTTAAAAAAATGAAACATTTTATATATTATCTAGGGTAGGGCGGGGCTAGTTGAGCAAATTTTCACTTGATCGGTTATAGCTCCTCAAAAATAAGTCTTAATGGCTTATAACGCATACTGATGGATTAGCAATTTATTCCTTATTAATAGTGTCCATAGTAGTTTTTTTCTAATCGAATTTGGGAGCAACATCTATTTTAATGTAGATAGTCAAGTATGCCCAACGTACCCCATAGGTGGGGTAAGTTGAGCAAGGGTATGGGGCTAGTGGAGCACTTAGAAAGTATATAGTCAAATCATGGCTTGAATGTTAGATACGTTTACAATAAAAATACATTTTGACAATTTGGTTTTTATATTTATAATCTTATAGTGACAAAACAACAAATCTTATTAATAAAACAACGTACCTAGCTTAGCTTAACTATTGGATTTAATATCTATCAATTCATCTTCGTTTTTTAAACTTTTTAAGCAGTTTTCTTTTGCTTCTCTTGTAATGCCTTCTGTATCCGTTAAAATTGCAGCTTTTCTTGGACCAGCCTTTGGGTATGGTCGAACTATTTCCAGAGAAAATTTATAAGTTAGATAGGTCAGCTCGTTTTCTTTGTTGCTTGTATAAAGTTCGGGTTAAATAAAACATTTATACTTAAAACCGTGGGGTTAGTTGGGCAACTGTAGCTCAACTAACCCCAACCTAAAATTTTAAAGAATGAATGAATTTATTAAAAAACCGGTTAGAATTGTATTCAAAATCTTTATACATGTTAAAACTGCAATAAATTTACTTAAGATTAACACTTACCTGATTGAGAACGGAATACATTTAACTATTACAGATAAAATTTTCCGGCTTGCAATTATTTTACTTTTTTATCACAAAATAAACAATGCGCACGGATAGTTTTCTCGATCGCCGCATCACCACAAGTGGTTGCCCAATCAGTTCCCCTCGCGCAACCCCTTCTTTGCGCTATTTAATGCTTTCGCGTGCGGTCGATAGTTTTTGAGATATTTTGATTGCCCAACTTACCTCTATGCTCAACTAGCCCCGCCCTACCCTACTATCAAAGACAATTGTAGTTTTACTATAGACACCCAGAACAATGCAAAATTTTTGGTCATCAGCTTGGACGCTCGCTTCGTGGAATTTAGAAAGCGGGTATCCATCGAGTACACACGTAAACAGTACGTACAATTTGCCGCTTTATAAATTTAACTAAGCCAGCGTCCAAACTGATGACCAAGAAATTATCATTGTTCTGAGTCTATAGTGAAACAATTGACTTTGCTACTATGAAGAACTATTCTGCCCTTACATAATATACCTAATAAAAGTTAAGATGACTAACTTAACTTAATCTAATAAAATAAAATCTTAACAAGACGCTAAAACGAGAACTGAGTACCTACAGCATTGGATGTTAGGTAAATACACAGGCACAGTGGCGGCTCGTGGCAAAATATTATAGGTGTTCTGCAATTAAATTACTCAAATAAATGGAATAATATATTCGCGGCGAATTCACTATTTTATTGAAATTAATCCTAAGTCTCGAATTATCGTTTTTCCTTTTTTTTCCCGATAAATGAATCAAGTCTCCTTTACCAACTTCTGACCATGTCTTATCGCCTGCAAAAAGTACACATGAAAAGCAATAAAGAGTATTTTTCCTATTACATCCACAAATCCAGTCATTCCGGGAATAAATGTCTCTATTGAAATGACGCGTATAAGGCTTTCCTCTGCTAACACAGGTTACTTCAATCACGATGTCCGGTTACGGTCTACCACTAGTTTTTAGTTCAAGTTTCTCTTCATATGAATATTTAAAAAATTGTTTAACGTCCACTAAATTATGCACCACATCCATTGTCTATAAACACTAAACACACAACCAAATACGAATAAAAATATAAACTTGTCGACTTCGACACGCGCGATATAAAAACGTCTAAATAACCTGTAAAGTGCTACCGCGAATGCCGCACAACAATAACCGAAATTTACGTATTTTAGCAGCCGAATTTTGCCCAATGACAAGTGCATTCGGCATAGAGGAAATTAAAACAATCGTGCGGCGCACCGAAAAGAGTCGCTCAGTTTAGTCAATGCAATAACGTTGCGAGAATGAGTATTTCTAAGATGGTCCACTGCGCAGTAATCTATACTGTGTCGTCACTGGGTGAAGATGCGTGTGCCTACTATACTAGAGTTCTTGGCCGGAAACTGGTTATTTTAGTTTTGTTTTAATGAATGTTTAATATTTTAATTGTAAAATGATGAATTAAATGTTATGAAAAAATGCCAAGCAGCTTAAAAATTCTGGTGGTTCTGCAGCACTGCAGCTCTTATGCACCAGCCGCCCCTGCACAGGCAAAAAAAAGTATTTTGAACTGGAACCGGGACAAACTGTCCGCATGACCAAATTTTGAGGTTATATTTGCAATTTACAAAAACTGGGATGTTCTGGACCAAAACGGGCTTCAGATTCGGATTCAGCGCATCGAAATACATATAAGAAACACTATGTCCCGGTTCTAGTTTAGAATACTTGTTTTTTTGTGTGCCTGAGTTATTTTTAGCCACAGTCGAGCGTGACAAAATACATCTGACTTTTACAAAAATTTAGTGAAAAATATTTGTAAATTTGCATAACCTATATATTTGTTATATTACACTCAATGTTTATTACAATTTATACACACTACACACAAAAAGAAGTGTCTCAAATACATATATTTTGTGAGTTGTATACCTATAACGAAAAGAATATATTCTTCTTAATAGTAAATGATATTCTTGAAAATATATTTTAAGCAGAAGCATTAAAATAGATTCCCTCAAATAAACATTTTTTTTCCTTAAAAATATCTAATAATGCTAAGCAATATTACTTTTTTCTTGGCTACAGTTATTTTAATTTTCCTGTAAGAATAGGTTTTCTTTAATATCACTTTGCTTATTAGATATCCTTTATTTAAAATAAATTGTGTCTTGTTTCAAATATATATATATATATATATATATATATATATATATATATATATATATATATATATATATATATATATATATATATATATATATATATACTTGTTTGAAGAATATACTTAATATAGTAAGAATAATATTTTTTAATAACAGAAAAAAATGTTTTTCTTAAAGAAAAATTATTTTAAGTTTTCGTGTGTAACATTAACACACTTAAAAAATAGTTTGTAAATTTAGCTACAACGTGGGACGTTGGTGATATTTAGCCACAGTTGGATGTAATAAGATTACAACTGACTTGCACAAAAGTTGTGTTAAAAATATTTGTAAATTTACATTACTTTCTTATACCTATGTGATATTATACTAAACATGTTTTTTTTTAATACTGTTATTAAATTGTTAGTAATATCAAGTAGGTACATGTTTAGTGTAATATCTAATATCACATATAAATTATGTAAATTTACAAATTTCTTTCGCACAACTTTTATAAAAGTTTGTTGTAATTTTGCCTCGTCCGACTGTGTCTAAAAATAACCAATGTTCCACGTTGTAAATTCACAAAATAATTTTTCAGTGCGGTATTTCATGTTTAGTAGGTACGTAATTTAGTGTAAGTATTCACACGTAAGTTATGTAAATTTACAAAATATAGGTACTTATTTTACACATCTTTTGTAAAAGTCATTTGTTATTCTGTTACATCCGATTATGCCTATAAATAACGTCCGACGCGCCGTTGTCAATTCACAAAATATTTTTTCAGTGTAGGGAAATCAATAAAAATCCCGCAAAAATTACGTTTAAACTTGATTTTGAGAATTGCTGTTGTTTGCCATTGCCATTGAACTACGAATTTTTCTTCCTTTTACATTTTTTTTTACGATCAATACATTTAAAGTTGTGAGAGAAAAAATGAAATACTAACTGCGTTGCTTGGCCGATTAAAAAGAAAACCTAAAAGTTTTTAAATGGGGGAAATTTAAGGGACAATCTCTTGGACTATTTTAAGGATATTTTGTCCTTTGATGATTTTAAAAGGGCGCTACCGATTTGGTTAAAATTTCGTACACTTATTAAATGTAATCAAAGCGCTGCCAAAGCTTCATCTAGATTAGGACAATTGGGTCCAGAGGCGTCTCAGTGGAAACCGTAGCCAATATTATTAAGAAAAAAAAATTGTACGCCACTGACTTTAAACAAAATTTTTGATATTATTTTTCTAATTACGCAAATAAAAATGCAACTTTTTAGTCTCTTAATTTTTTTTTATATCTAGCTTAGTTTTCGGAAAAAACAGTTAAAGTCATTTTAATGATTATTTCTCATTTGATTTTGTAGGTTGATCGCCTAAAGTCGATCAACTAGGAATTGTCCCGTGAGTATAAGGGTTAAGTATAGAAATGTAAGTTTCTATTACATAGATATAACATTAATTAGGATATGGCGGGGCTAGTTGAGCAATTTTTTTACTTGATCGGTTATAGCTCCTTAAAAATAAGTCTCAATGGCTTATAATGCATACTGATGGATTAGCAATTTATCCCTTATTAATAGTATCCATAGTAACTTCTTTCTAATAACTCGAATTTAGGAGCTACATCTATTTTAATGTAGATAGTCAGTATGCCCAATGTACCCCATAGGTGAGGTAAGTTGAGCAAAGGTATGGGGCTAGTGGAGCACTTAGAAAGTATAGTCAAATCACGGCTTGAATGTTAGATACGTTTACAATAAAAATACATTTTGACAATTTGCTTTTTATATTTATAATCTTATAGTAACAAAACAACAAATCTCATTAATAAAACAGGAACGTATCTAGCTTGGCGTAACTATTGAATTTAATATCTATCAATTCATCTTCGTTTTTTAAACTTTTAAGCAGTTTTATTTTGCTTCTCTTGTAATGCCTACTATATCTGTTAAAATTGCTATCTTTTGTTTGATTTGGCTCCTTTTCTTGGATCAGCCTTTGGGTATGGTCAGAACTATTTCCAGAGAAAATTTATAAGTTAGATAGGTCAGCTCGTATTCGTTGTTGCTTGTACAAAGTTCGGGTTACAGCCTCTTTTAAATCTTGAGGAGACTCTAGTAGTCTTACTGTTATAAGTCAGTATCCTAAAAAATAAAAAAATAATAAAAACATTTTATACTTAAAACCGTGAGGTTAGTTGGGCTCAACTAACCTCTACCTGAAATTTTAAAGGAAAACTAAATTTATTAAAAAACCGGTTAAAATTATATCCAAAATCTTTATACATATTAAAACTGCAATAAATTTACTTAAGATTAAACCCACCTGATTGAGAACGGAATACATTTAACTATCACAAATAAAATTTTCCGGCTTGCAATTATTTTACTTTTTATACACAAAATAATCAATGGGCACGGATACTTTTCTTGATCGCCGCGTCACCACTAGTGGTCGCACAATGAATTTCCTCGCGCCAGTGCCGTATTATCCATTAGGCTGACTAGGCTGACAACCTAGGGCGCCATAAAAAATAGGCGCCAGATAGGGGAGTAATAGGCACTACACAGGGAAGTTTCTAAAAAGTTTAGGTCGGGTGAGGATTAGAACTAATATTTCTGCGGGAATATAAATAAAATAGAGGCGAAAAGGAGAGAATGACCTTTTTTTTTTGCTCTTCAAAATTTTTTTCTTTTGTACGAAAATAGGCGCTCTGGAAATTCTAGCCTAGGCCGCCTCATACCCTTAATACGGCCCTGCCTCGCGCAACCCCTTCTTTATGCTATTTGATGCTTTCGCGTGCGGTCGATAGTTTTTGAGATATTTTGATTGCCCAACTTACCTCTATGCTCAACTAGCCCCGCCCTACCCTACATTCATTAACTTTTAAGCTTGAAATCCACGATGAAAGTTTTTTATGAAATTTTTGTAATCGTGCGTCAAAAATGACGAATTTCCCTATATAAACAAATCTTTTTAAGTACCAAAACTTTACAGAAACATTGCATTTAATTTCTTGACAGTCGCCTAAAAATGTATTCAGCCCTAACCACATAAATAGGTATCCATTATTAAAATAGATAACTTAAGTAAATTTTCTTTAAAACATAATTTTTAGATCTAATTGAAATTGAAACCTAAAAAACTGTAGCTCTTACCTCAGACCCAGTGCTTTGTTAAATTTTACACTCGATACGCACATAAAATACAGAATTTTTTTCCAATCCAAGTGCCTAAAATTCACCCTCGGTGCCGGTCCCCCGCTCCTCCCCAAACACATAAGTCTCGAGGCGCGCTGTCACTCTACTCGCCCCACCCCGTACCGTATCGATCGTCCAATCCCAGCTGGCGTGGTCAGCGACATCGATTGTCAGCCTCGACGCGTGCCGCGCGCTGTGATTGGTCCGATCGATTCGATTGTTTTGTGGATGTAGGTAGCCGGATCTCGGTGTGCTCTGAGATGTTGTTAACAAGTGTGTCTGACAACTTTTGTTGTTCTCCTTTTTGTTTTCTTCGGTCAATGGTTTTTTGTTTTGAACATGTTTTTATATGTCAGCTTTATTTGTCGTACTTATTATTAAGTTGAGTTTGGTTGCCGTACATAAATTGATGACCTTGTGTTTTTTTTTTCGATTTTTGTCTACTGGTTTGGGAGGTCGTTTAAATACTTAAATTTAGCCGATTGGCAAAATTTAAATCAATAATATACTGGAATACCAAATCTTTTTAACGGACTGGAGTAGGTACCGAATAACCGAATAACTGGGATTATCTTTTTATTGTTTTATTCAGGCGCAAAAGTGGCTAATGGGTACGGTACCGGATCAAGTCAATGAACATGTAATATTAATAACAATAACAGTAGGTATTAGGTACATGTTTTGGGTACCTAACATCACAGATAAGTTATTTAGGTAAATTTACAAAAACAAATTTACAACTTATGTAAAAGTAAGTTGGTTGTCCAAAATTTGTATGCTAAAAAATACCTATTTATTGTCAGCTAAGGGGCCGCATTTACAATTTTCGCCCCGAGCCCCGATACCCGTAGGTACGCTACTGGTTAATAGTTTTTCACTAATAAAAAATGTTATACATAAAAATGTCTTTATGTTTCGAAAATAATTATTAGAAAAGTTTCAGGTTTGATAAAGCCTTTTTGCCAAACATTAGTATTTTTTTAGTTAACTATTATTAAATTAATCACACTCACAATTGTAGCTTTGTACCACGCAAATTAGTGAAGATGACTATCAGCTCTCAGCTCTCAGATTAAATGTTCTTCAACCTATACAGGGTGTTTCCTGTAAGTACGAAACTTTAGGGGTGTTTTTTATGTCTTTTTATAAAAAAAAGTTCCTACAAACATGTCCGGAATTGCTTCATTACTAAAATACACTGCTTTTAAGTATTATGAAAGTCAATATTTTTAAATATCTTAAAAACCTTTTAACTGATTTAGATGACATCCGGTATGCTTATTTAATGTAATAAGGTGCTTGTAAAGATATACCTAGATTAAGATTATTGAGCCCAGTGGCGTCTCAGTTGGCACGAGAGCCAAAATTATTGAGAAAAAGAAGTACGTCACGGACTTTTCTAAAGTTTTTATATTTTATTTAAATTAATCATTTAAATACGCAACTTTTTAGTCGCCTGTATTTTCTTCGTATCTCGCTTCATTTTCGAAATTCAAAATTAAAGTCGCTTTGAGTTATTCTAAAAATACCCCATAAATAGGGTGAAGTAAAATTAAAAATTCAAAAAATATACAATTTCGACCTTCGCAAATAAGAAAAATAACGATTTTTTATAAAATTCATGATTGCTTATTTATTTATTATTTTTCATTTTTTATTTTTATATCATGTTGTCTAGCAGCGGTACTTTTTAGAAGAAATTAATGTGGCTTTATTTTTTTATAAAAAAAAAAAAAAAAAAAAAAACAACGAAAGGCGGCAAAGTTGGATTTTTAATTGTTTAATTCGAAAAAAATCTTTATAAAAAGTCAGTGGTGTGCTTTTTTTCTTAATTATATTGGCTGTGGTGACCACTGAGACCACACTGGAACCAGTAATCTTAATCCAGGGGCGGTCATATCGACTTTCTGAGAGGGGGCCATGGGCCGAGGGGACCAGCCCTGGGGGGGCATGACATCAATAAATGCCCAAAATGCCCATATTTGCCATTAGACATGTATGAAATAGAATGAAATGGAAAGGATGTGGCATCAAAGGGGGGCCATGGCCCCTCTCCTATGACCGCTCCTGTCTTAATCTAGCTAGAGGTTTACAAGCGCGTTATTAAGTGCATTAAAATAAGTGTACCAAATTTTATATAAGCAAATCGGTTAAAGGGTTTTTAGGATATTTAAAAAATACAGACTTTTTTAAATACTTTAACGCTCTGTATCTCAGAAATAAAGAAAGTTCGGACATACGTAGGTATGTTTATATTACCTTTTTTTTCATAAAAATACATAAGAAATCACTTCATTTAGTTTTGTACCACAGTTAGGAAACACTCTGTATATTCCACTATACAGGGTTATTTTAAAGTTGGTATTTTCCTTTTAACACTGTATGAAATGCAAGAAAATAAGGTAATTGTCTAGAAAGTGTCCGCATCAACTTCGATTTTGACCAAATTTGGTATACGGGGATTTGTTGGGGCGCTAATCACGAATGTGAGAGAGTTTTTAGTCGGAAACGTTTCGTTTCCGAGATATCTATAATCAAAGTTGGCATTTAAATTAACCTTATTTTCACTATATTCCCCCTTTTTTTGCACACAATTCTTATTTTAAGTTAAAGTGGTAGGTATACAATATTTGATTTTCACCTTTTAAAACCTCATTTTACTACGTATTTTACATTTTTTTAAAAAGTGTTTTGCATAGCGTCACTTTCAATCGTTTTTAAACGCAGATTATGGTGGAGGCGGTGAAGCAGTGTATGCAGGGTTGCAGCATTTTAAAAGGGACCCTTCCCAATTTATTTGATAAAAGGTGTAAAATACAAAAAAATATCAGGAGACCAAATTATCCCCATACAAATGAGTATTTTAAAAATAATATTGATTCAAAAAAAGCAGTGGCGTAGTATTTTTTAAATTCAGTACAAATCTTGTTCGAACGCCACTGGTATTTTTTTTAACTCTTACAGCAAAAATGTAATGTAATTGTTAAAAAAGTGTACCAAATTTTGTGGATATATCTGAAGTGGTAGAAAATTAATGACAAAAAACGATTTTTTTCTTGAAACTTTACCACCCTGTATCTCTGAAAGAAAGCATTTTCGGACATAATTTTAATTAAAAAATGTTCTTATTTTCTTGCATTTCATACAGTGTTAAAAGGAATATACCAACTTAAAAATAGCTCTGTAGCTATATCTGGCACTATCTAACCTAGCCTAGTATTATGCGCAGGATGGTCGCAAGTTGGGCTATGGCGCTATGCAAGGCATCCCCATGGTAGCTTCCTCCCCCGTCCGGCACGACTCTCCCTAGGAGTCCACCCATTGGAGGTACAAGCGTACCAACCTCCCTGGAAGGCGCTGCACGACTTCGCCATGCACTCGGACCTGGAGCAACCTCATCAGCCTGCGTTTCAGCAGTTGGTTAGCCAGGTAATAAAAAATAGCTTTTTTTTTAATAATATCTATACAAAACCCAAATTTTTGTCATACATTGTATATAGCCTAATATTATTTAAGGCCAAGAACTTTAATTTTAATTATATCTGTTTTCTATTTCAGATGCATGGCTATGACCTTCCACCACCCTCCATGGGCGGCCCGCCCCCAGGTGGTGTAGGCCCAGGAGGACCCCATCCAGGCTCTCTTCTAGGTGCAGGTGGTCCTCCACCTCCCCTGACTCAATGACGCACCCAGACAGCACCGACGGATACGTCACCTACCTAGAGAGCGACGACAGCTTGCCAGCTAGTCCCTAACAGGCCGGCTAGCGGACGTTTGTGAGCTCAGAAATTAAGCCCCAGGTCGCCCTTTTGGAACCGTTCAATCGACTCATGGAAGACAGTTTGCTTCCCGAAGATTTGTCAATAAAACCTGAAGCGGACATTCTTGATCGACAACTGGAAGCTCAGCTGCCGCTTATTAAGCGTCCCAACGACCTTTGTCGCCCTTTGATGGGTTTGGTCGCCCTCAGGATGTTAATTTGAAAAACCGAAGTCCTAAGCATAAGCGGAGCAAAGTGGTTGGCAAGAGGGGGCTAGAAAATTTTGCCGAGCCTTGGGGATCGCCATTAGAACCTCAAGCCGCCCTTTTGAGGGCTTGTTGGAGCAATTTAATGGGGCTAAATTTCGGGGCTAACATGTAGAGATTTTTAGACAAAGTTTGTGATCTATATATGTATGTATTTTATTTTGTGGCAGTCATTGGTCTTCATTAATTTCTATTAGATTTCAAAATATTGGCTTACTCCGAATCTGTTTTTAGTCGGGAAAAAACTTACAATATTTATTTACCGAACTAGGTATCAATTAAATAAATTTTATTTACCGTATTCAATATGTTAATAGTTGTTTTATCTTTACTGAGCTTTCATACAGATAAATAAAAATAAGGTTTGTATCATAAAAGAAGTTAGGAAGAATGCTACTAATAGATATAGTTGGGGCCAGACATAATTCATTCTGAAAGCAACTCCGCAAAGTACACAAAAAATGATAAAGTAAACAAACCTTTTCCAAAGCACATAGCCTCTGAGAGAGCCTGATTACATATTTTTAGATAAATAAAAAAACTTGCTACAATGCGTATCAGGTCCTAAAAAATAATCTTCCTATTTCGTCTCTGTCCTGCCATAAAACCTGACGCGTAGCGTAAGGGACCAAAAACTAATCGGGTTTAATATTTTTTGCTGCAATAAGTCATTGTTCACAAGAGGGTTTGTTTACATTATGATTTTTTGCCTACTTTGCGGCATTGCTTTCAGAATGAATTATGTCTGGCTCCAACTATAGATAGGTAGGTACCATGGAAGTTATTAGCTATAGCTAGTTAAAAATTCGCAATGCCAGGAGAACCCAAAAATTTAAACACAAAAAAGGTTGTTTCATCCAAATTCTATTTGGTTTGTTTTTGTTTCGTTTTTAAACAAATAAAAAAATTAAAGACATAGGTATTCAGTGTGTCCCAGAATTGGTCTTACAAGAGAACAAATGGACCAAAAATTTAGAAATTTTTACACGTCCTTTAAAAAAACGTGTCACATGGTCCACAACTGATAAATACAAAGTTTTACTTTGATTGGTAATATACAGGGTGAGTTATAACTAAAAATATGAAAAATGTCCATAAGTAAAGTACCTTTATTTTTAAAAATATGAGAAAATTGTATAAGTAAATGTTGTAGAGAACTAAATTTTATGTGAAAATATAAAGTTAAAGAATATAAGTAAAAATATATATATTTTTGTCAATTTTTACCATTATGCATTGACAGTTTTTAAAATAATTTTCTTAAAGCAGCGAATTTTTAAAAAATATTTAAAGTTATTAAATTTTCTTTTAAATAATTTTGCTTCCTCTTGACCATTTATTTAAGTTGTACCTAGTACGTAATGTAAAAAATTGACAATTTTTTTTTAAATCTCATGCTTTAACTTCAAATTTTGACATAAAACTCAATTCTCTACAACATTTATTTATACAATTTTGTTCTATTTTAAAAATAAAAATAATTAGCTCCTGGGCATTTTTCAAATTTTTAGTTATAACTCGCCCTGTATATTACCAATTGGAGTAAAATTTTGTATTTATTAGTTTTGGACACCGAACTCTTGTTTTTTTAAGAGTTCTGTGGTTTTGGACCATGCGATCATTTTTTCTAAAATATCGTTTTAAAATTTAAAAAAATTTTGGTCAATTTGTCCTCTTGTAACACCTATGCTGGGTCACACTGTATAGGGTGTTTTGCAATAAGATGTCGATGCTCAGGAATGTGAATTCTTGGGTGAATTTAATGTTAACTAAAATAAAAAAATTAAAAATACAATGTTTTTTTCTATATCTAATATCTGTAATATCTACCACACTTTTCTGATCCCCAACATATATTTTTTATAATTTATGTGGCCTTTAAATGGGATTTTAACTAAATACTTTTAAAAAATGAGGCACGCCACTGCTTTTTCTCGAAATAAAAATTATTTTTGTAAATTCCATTCACTTCTCAGCAAGTTTGATCTCTTAATTATCTTTCAACACATGGTTTTTGGGTGAAAAAATTTACCTAAGTATTAAGAATCATTTCTCTGCAATGTCAAAGGCGATAAAGTGGTAGGTATAGATGGGTCCACATTTAATTCATTCTGAAAGTAATACCGCAAAGTACACAAAAATGATAAACCCGACGAGTTTCTGGTTCCACGCTACGTGCCACCGGTTTTATGGCAAGACAGAGGCGAAATAAGAGGATGTTTTTAAGTACGTGACACGTGTTTTAGCAGTGTTTTTTTTTTTATTTATATAAAAATATGAAATCAGGCTCTGTCAGCGCTATAAGCCTTCGAAAAGGTTTGTTTACTTTATCATTTTTTGTGTACTTGGCGGTATTGCTTTCAGAATGAAATAAATGTGAACCCATCTTTACCTATATGATAGAAGATAAAGATGGGTCCAAATTTAATTCATTCTGAAAGCGATGCCGCCAAGTACACAAAAATGATAAAGTAAAGAAACCCTTTGGTGAACAATGATTTATTGCAGCAAAAAATATTTAACCCGACGAGTTTCTAGTACCACGCCACGTGCCATCGGTTTTATAAGCGGACAGAGGCGAAATAAGAGAATGTTTTATAAGTAGGTGATACGTGTTTTAGTAATGTATTTTT
Source organism: Listronotus bonariensis (assembly GCA_014170235.1). Taxonomy (NCBI): domain Eukaryota; kingdom Metazoa; phylum Arthropoda; class Insecta; order Coleoptera; family Curculionidae; genus Listronotus; species Listronotus bonariensis. The sequence goes on along the minus strand of JACEGR010002164.1, from coordinate 3,372 downwards.
TATTATTTATCTAAAAATATGTAATCAGGCTCTGTCCGAGGGTATGTGCATTCGAAAAGGTTTGTTTACTTTATCATTTTTTGTGTACTTGGCGGCATCGCTTTTAGAATGAATTAAATATGGGCCCATCTATACCTTTTTGGGTATTTTGGTGTTCTATAATGATAAAACCATATTAACAAAAAAAGGAAATTAAAAAGTGCAATTATAGTGTTATTTTTAAACGTTTTTAACATCTTAAACAGTGTAAAAATATACAAAATAATTACTGTTAAAGAATTCTTCAATTTTTTTATTCTAGGCGAAACAAAAATCTTTTAAAATTGTAAACAGTTGTACATATACCTAATGTTGTTTGTATATAAAAAAATATTGTTAAATTTATGTATAAGTTTGTTATAAAGTGTTTAAAATATAAGGGTACTTTGATTGTTGTCAATTTTTAGTGAAGTCACTAGAAATTGCAATACCTATGGTAGATATGGATATCTATTAGACTGGGCAAAAAAACATTTTTTTTTCCAACGGTCCTGTAAAAATATTGTTCATTACGTCGAAAAAAAAACCAAAATGTTCAGTTAATATTACCATTAAAAGTTCCATCATTAAAATTTTTGATTTTTCAACATATTGTTGCATTTTTATACAAAATCTCGTATTCAGTCAATCTTGAACGTTTGACCAATTGACATTCTTAAAGGAAATTAAATTCTCACTTGTTATACCACTAGTGTTAAAGTTTATTTCCGGAAATTTTTAAAGCCACGAATATTATTAACTTAAAATATTCGTGGCCGAGAAAAATTTCCCCGAATAATTTAAGCACGTGTGGTATTCGGTAAGAAAATTTCACACCAAGTTTGTTTTAAATAATATTCTTCTAAATTAATATTTGTAACTTTGGCACGAGCTTTAAAATTTTACTATAAAATAAATATTTTCCATTTTACCAATTGTAGTTGCAAATATAGGTATGTCATTTTAGAGCTTATCCTTGTTCATTTTTTTATATTATATAGGTATACCTTATATTACTACAGTTGGTAAAAATAGTTTATTTTAATTTTTTTAGACCCATACGTTGCTTCCGTTTGCTCTTCTCTTATGTCTAGTACTTCAGTCTTATGATATTATTTTTACTAACTGTAGTTGTATAAAATTGTCATTTAGGGTCTTAAAACCTTACATTATTTTATATTATGTTATGTCTGAAATACTACAACTGGTACAAAATTACATTTTATTTCATTATGTATGTGAATGACAGACATGACGTTAAAACAAATTTAATGATTATGCCAAAAAATGTCCACTATAATTCGCTCCAGGGTACCCCAGGCAGGAGAAAACATTTTTCGATAAATACTTGTGTTCTCATGATAAATGCAACCAAAACTACACATTTGATTGGTCAAAAAACAGTGTTGTGGATATTTTCTATAAAAAAGCTCTCTTAGTAAACTAAAAACGCCTCGTATTATGGAAATTTACTGAGAGAGCTTTTTGTAGAGAATTTAATTTCCTTCAGAAATATTAATTGGTCGAAGGTTCAAGAGAAACTGATTCCGAGATTTGCACATGCAACAATTATTAAAAATTAATGATGCACCTCTTAATGTTAATATTAAGAGCTGAAAATTTCAGCTTTTTCAGATTTTATGTATTTCAGGATATTTTTTTCGTCGTCATGAAAAACATTTTTACAGTTCCGTTAGAAAAAAAAACGTTTGTTTTTTTGCCCAGTAATATCTATACACGTCTTGCCAGCTCAATGCTTTTAATTGAGTTTCAGTGTGTTGAACACTAGCAGGTAAAAATAAGACAAAAACTCCTGAACGGTCCCTGATAAGGTAACGCGTCGATCTCGCTTTGTCTTTGTTTAGACAGTCTCCTTTTCACGCATTGGCAGAAATTGCCCATAAAAGTTTTAAAGTGGCATGACGTTTAATGTTTGTAATTTTTTCACATGAGCCAAGTCAAGTTTGATGCTTTACACATAGGCAACCAAATTAAAATGAAGAAAAAAATATTATATTTTTAAAAAATGGATTAGAATTTTTTATTTTTTAATTAAATACAATAAATAATATAAAATATTGCAATTTCTAGAACGTCACTACCGTTTTCAAAAATAATAATTCACTTTCTTAGTCAAAAACTTTTAAAATTTACCTTTATGTACAATACCTTTAAATTATACTTATATTTTTTTGTGTAATCAGTGGTAAGGCTAGACAGAGGATTATTAAAGAAATTTATAATAAATTAGTTACGCATCATGTGGGTAAGTATTGTTGATTTAGAAAATGTTCCTCAAATTATAAAAAATGCGGCTCTACATTAAAAAAAAATATTTTTGTAGCCCTAGTCATCTTCTAAGCAGATTGTTTTTTAAATTTGCTATATCACAAGTGATTTCCAAGGCATTTGTTTTTAAAACATTATCTTTTTGTTCCCTGTATATTTTACTTTAAATTAAACAGTCACACAATAGCATGCATGCATAATATGTAAGTACTAAATTTACAAAAAAAAACAATTTCTAAGACTACAACAAAAAAATATTCCCATATAAGGCGTAATTATTATCTGAAAATGTATCTAAATATTTTCTTTTGTTAAATTATTCTTGCTTCATTTTTTCTAGTTGCGCAGGCGCACTTTTTTACTTTCGACAACTTTGACAAAATTTTATTAAAGAAAAATTTCAGCAGAATAAATTTTAAGCAAGAAAAGTTTAAAATTGTAAAAATATCTTAAAAGACATCAAAGCAAAGTTTTTGGACGAGTTCAAACCAAACAACCAGAAAGCGTTTTTTTTTTATTTTGAGATTTTTTTGTCTGGTTGGTTTACGTAATAGTATTAAACAATTAAACTGTATTAAAAATCTAACTTCAGCCATTTATTTTTATTAAAATGGACCAAACGTTTGTATTTGTTGTAAAATCGGTTTTAAAAGTTAAAAATGGATATCCGAATTACTATGTGAAAAATGGCTGTTTTTATATTTTAAAAATCAATGATGTACATGTGGAACATATAAGTACACTTTGTAATATCCAGCAATTTTTTGACAAGTTCTAAAAATCACCCTGTGTATGCAATATTAAATGAGATTTTATGTATTTCATAATTATTAAGAAAACTTATTCTTATCGATAAATATAAGAAAAACCTGTAAATAAAAAATATTGTAAATAACTAATATATTATTATAAGAGTAAAATTATCATGGCATTTTATTTTTCCCTTATGTTCTTGGTAGTATGTGTGTCCCAGCTAGTACGTCCCCTGCAGCTATGAGTAAGGGTGTGTTTATGTCGGAGCGACGAGGAACGAGGTTAGCGGCGCGGCTCAACAAAATCACCTTT
>JACEGR010002163.1:48642-138094 GCA_014170235.1 Listronotus bonariensis | reverse complement strand
AAAGAAATTAATAGTTCGATGTAGCGGTTTTTCCTTCATTCTAAGAGATTTTGAAAAATTCTTTTTCGGGGCGTTTCTATAGGTCGATTATGACACAAATCTGTGTCTTGCGTTTTCCAAAATCAGTTCTGTTTGACTAATAATAAAGCATATTCTGCCGGACGGTGAGAGTGTTGAATAGAGGTGCTGGGTGCGAAGGACGAAACAGTAGAAATCCTGTCGTTAACCGCAACAGGTATTTCACAGTACACACCGCACTTGCTGTTTCTAAAGATGTCCCAAAGATTGTGCAAAAAATTTAAAACCGACTAATAAGTGCAACAGTCCCGCTCATGGCAGTCACTGCATAAAAAGAAGAGTTTGCAATAAAACTGTAAAATGTCTTGCGATGTTGCCAAATAAAGTGAAAGTGTCAATAGCTTAAAAAAAAGGAAGATACAGGACAAAAATTCATACGAAAAATTAGGTTATTCCTTCTTCCTATTATAATTTGTAGAGAAAAAGGAAAATACCTAAACATAAAGAAGGAGGCATTTCTACAAAAAATACCATTGTTTCTCATGGAAATGGTGGATAATCCCCGAAATAGGCTTGGTGTTAATTCTTCATAAGAAGTTTGGCAACGCTGCTTCTATCGAGACTGTCATTTTTATAATGACGAACTTCATGTTATCAGCTGACCAAAATGAATGCGCCTATTTTCCTTCTTTAATTAATGGCGGACGAGATATGTCATATGTGTGGGATAGTTTTTCGAAAAATTTAATACTTTTCAAAATTAATTTACATTTTTCATGTGCCCCGAGTGCAGTGTATTAATGTTTTCTTGTGTTTGACGTTGGATTTATACTGTTTTGTCCCCACCCAGCACCCCTGTTCACTCCACCGTCCCGTAAATATGTTTTTATTAATAATAAATTATAGGAATGGATTTTTGGAAAACGCGCACACAAGATTTATGTCATAATCGACCTATAGAAACGCCCTCATATGTTTATAAGAGTGCTTTATCATTTATTATTGCAGAATTAGCGCCTAAAATTTGTCGGATAAGTTGTGAAACACCTTGTATAAAGCGAAAATGAAAGCCTATATAAAAAGTTTTTTGTCCATTAAAGAATTTTCTTTCGGGGTATTTTATAGCGGTCTAAATACCTATATTGTACAAAAATCATAACCAAAGAAATGTAAACAGTAATGTTTTTAAAACATATTAGAAAGATAGGTGCTAAATTTTAGACATACACCTGTTTCATGTAGATTTAAACAGCATCATTTACATATATTTGTTCAACGCCGAAATATCAAACAGCAGAATTGTAAATGAGATATCCGAAAAGTAAATCAGAATGTATTAACTAATTTTGACAATTCCAGTGCTTTATAGTTCCCGGTCAATTATCATAATATTATTTTTGGCTGTTATCATGTTAATTAGTGTAGTAAATCATTGAGAAATGTTTAGATAGTTTTTCAGTTTGTAATTTATGTTTGTTTTATGTTTCATTAAGTATGCAGCTTCAGTGGCGTAGCTTGGATTGAGGGACGGAGAAGGCAAAGTTTTATTTTGGGGAGGCTGTAGTTTAAAATACCTTTTTGTCAGGTTTTTTTTTATTTAAACATAGTTGAAATTAGTTTAAAACCCATTGATTTTTTTACGCAACTTTTTATATACAGGGTTATTTTTAAGTTATTTTTTTAACACATTATAGAATGCATGAAAATAAGATTTTTTTCAGGTAAAAATATGTCCGAAAATGCTTCATTTCCAAGAAGATACAGGGTGTTAAAGCTTTAAGAAGAAAATGCCTTTTTATCACAACTTTCCTACCAACCCTTATTTAAATGCCAAAAATTATTTATTTAATCTCTACTCGTTGGTAATAAGCACGCGTTAGTCCTGTCCCTTTGCCACATATCACTCGTGTACGTGCTCACTTAGCTAATCCGGAAGATACAGTTTAAAAAACTACTTGAAAAAGCTTAAGTAGTAGCGCCACCTGTTGGATATTTTATTGAAATCAATTACCACGATATGATTCAGTGGTCTCTCCCGATCTGTCGATTTACCGGTCCATATATGGAAGAATTAATTTGATATTAGCGTGGGATCAATATGGCGCATCGATATCAAATTAAATTCCAAGCAAACAGCAACAATTTTAAAACGCATCGCCCACGAGTTATTCAACCCATCTGTTATGCTGTTTCCCCCCTTGAATTTTTTTTTCTTCTCAATTTAATGTGCGCCGTACATGCAAATGCTTTGAATTTTACTGTAATTACTGATATTGATCGTTGGGTCTTGGTGAAGTGGGAATTTTAGGTCTTGTAAAACCGAGGATATTACACCACAATTTAGATTCATTTACAGAGAGTCGGCTTTCTAGGTTACACCACTGCTGCGTGTGGTGTTAAAATAATTTAAAAAAATAAGAAGTAGTTTCTTAATTTGATGCCTAATTTTCCTTTAAAGCGTGCAAAAAAGTAATCACTTGCACACGCAGTGCAAGCATTCTTCGGCCTCATTCTCAGATTCCATTCAAAGAAGAGCTATTCGTCTGATTAATGATCCTTCACTTACAGAAAGGCTTCCCCCTCTCTTGTCCAGTCGTCGAGGCTGTGGGAGTCTATCGCTTTTTTATAGGTACTTCCATGGCTTCCGCTCTGAAGAATTGTCCAGTATGGTACTCCTCCGGTACCCGCTGGTTCCCAACAGAGAAACTCGCGAAGTGCCGTGCGTATGCATCCCTATACGGTCCTACTTCCAACTTTGTTCCGTTTTTTTTTTTATCTAACTATTCATGTAAAGATATATCTGGGCACGATAACCAGCGCCGCGTTGAGCGACTGATCTAAGTAAACAAGTTTCGCATAAAGATCAAAGACAGCGCGTTCACATTTCTTCTCGCACAACGCTGGCCGCTGACGCTGATGCTTAGTATCGTAAGTCCGAGGACTAAATTTAAGCAAAACCCTCTTTTGATTTTAAATTTTGTAACTTACTAAAAATAATTATTAAAAATTGAAGCCTACTATTTCTATTGGAAATTAAAACGCTCTACAAGAGTTCTCTTGTTCTTTATCAAGTTGTAAAATTTAAAACAAAAAATAATTTTTCAAAATTCTTCTAATTTTGATCGAGATTTTGATATTGAATATTATGTTAATGGATAGATTAATACAAACTATAACAGATAAGATTGACAGCGGGTTTCGCTATAAATACTTTCTGTGATCTCAGCAAGGCCTTCTGATTGTGTTTCTATGACATTTTAATACTGAAACTGAAGCATTATGGTTTTACCGATGATAGTACAACACTAATAACATCTTATCTGGCGGATCGCTGTCAGAGAGTATTGTTTAATGGACACCCATCTAAGCCCAGATGTGTCGGTGCTGGAAGCTCAGGAATCAGTGCTAGGGCCTGTTCTGTTTATCATATATATGAATGATTTGATGACTAGTGTCCCTGGTGGTGATCTGGCACTTATGCTGATGATAACTCTACACGTTAGTAAATACCTGACCGAACTACAGAATGTTACAGTGTTAGAGACACAGTCGAACGCTTCAAAATGGTCTGCTACCAACCACCTAAGTGTCTTAATGATGCCAAAACGGAGAAAATAATATTTACACAGAAACAGCTTCCTTACGAGCAGTATTCCGTTATGGGTATAATCATGGACCAGAAATTTCTGTGGGATGGACATGTTGAGTCGAGTATCGCGAAAGCAATTGAAAATCTCTATCTTCTGAGAAATTCTGAAACCTATTTCTATATATACAAAGGCACTTATATGAAGGTATATTTCGGCCTATTCCACTTAGTTATGTCCTATGGGATTCTTGCTTGGGACCATTCTTCACAAGCACAAAAATATTTGGTTTACAAAGAAAGGCCAGTACGCATCATGGCTGGTCTCCAGTTTCGTGAGGATGTGAGGCCAGACATTTGTGGAACTCGAAATCCTAACCTTTTCATCTTTGTTTATTTACAGAAGTCTTCTATGGATCTGGCAAAACTTAAAGCAGTTTAGGAACTCACAATAACATCCACAACTACAATACTCGGTGTTCACATTACATACTGTCAGAGTTTAAAAGATTGAATAAGAGTAGATGCTCACTTAACTATTAGTCCTAAATTCTCAATAAATTGCCTGAAGCTTGGAAGAGCCTGCCTCAAAGAACCTTTCAAACGAGTATAAAGACATTTTTAATTAAGAACTCTTTTACTCATTGGAAGAGTTTATAAATGTAATTATAGTGGATGACACTTAATTATTATTAAAAATAGCTTTTACATTTAGGGTTTTAAACAATATATGGACATAGGCAATCTTGTTACTAGTTTTTAGAAATAATAGTTAGTTTTTAATACCTGTTGGTCAAATTTTATATTTACTTTTTTTATGTTTTCGTTTTTGTGTGTGTTATTATAAACTTTATTATTATTTTGTTAATTTACTGATGTCGTATGTAAAATCTGTGTGATTAGAAACATGAAAAAAATATCTATCTATCTATCTACTTAAAAGTATAAAGGACCTTTTTTGTAAAGCGTTCAATTTTCTACAAAAAAAAAAAACTTTTCTACAGTTTTGCTGTACGATTAACGAATGGTGAGATATGAATTTATTTAAATAGGACTGAGAAAAATATGGAAAACCTTCAATGAGGCGGATTTTATAAAAATAGTCAAATTTTTTGACCAACCCCAGTGGACATCCTGTATATTTAATCAAAATATGTATCAGGAAATATTTATCCATAGTAAAAACTGCAAAGTAATCTTGAAGAAGTATTATTTTTGCCAATAATCCCATTTCAACCTCGATACTTCCGAGTAAATTGTGCACGACGCAAGATGAATCTTAAAACAACCCAATTCCGCAAAATGTATTCGTAGCATGTCGAATTAAAAGGTGAAACAGGCGAGTTATACACGAATCGCGCTGCAAATCGCTCTCGATTTCAAAATTCCAAACACGTCTGCCTCTCAGATAGTTTTAAGATGCAATAAGCTTTAAAAACATAACGCATTTTAACAGGATCGACTCCAGAAATTTTATATCTTTAATAAGTTTTATGTAAGAGTAGTTTGTAGATTCATTTTTTTTATAATGCATCACGATTAAGAAATCGGCAACTGAATGATTCTACCCGCTGTGAAGATAATCTGTGTAAAGGAGTTTTACCCATCTATTATTGATCTGTAATACCTTAGAAACGGAATATGTTATGGTAGCAATAATACCTGCTATCACACCTAGGGCATTATAAGCGGGCATTATGATAATGCCGCTTATAATGCCTAATGCGCTAATATGGAAATTTTATTGCTTATCCAATTTTATTTCTCTCACAATAAGATCAAGTTTATACAAACATATGTATTAAAATAAAATCAATAACTTACCAGTTCCTGAAAATATGCCATTAAAACGGTTTCGGTTATTTGAAGAATTGCGTTCGCATCTTTCCAAATACCAAATATGCCATACTCCCGATCATACTGTTGCCTTGATTTAACTGGCAAAAGATTTTCGGTCGCTTTTATGGCCTTTTCTCTTATATTTTGTGGAATTTCTTCCATTTTGAGCAAATCGTTAAATAAAAAATGCCAACTGACTAACTGATAGAAACATCAAAGTCAAACTTAACACCAGTCATTATCTACTTACGTATACAGGTACAGGTGCAACTTATTTTTATATTGCGAATAAATAATGTAATTAGTCATTGAAAAACTCTTTTTGGGTAAAACATAAAGCATTGTATGCACCACGGGCTTTACTGGACTATAATGCCCATCAGGTCGAAATCCATTTCGACCTTCAGGGCATTATAGTCCTATTAACGCCCTTGATACATAAATAGCTTAAATTTCAAAAGGACCCTTTTACGTATGTCAGCTCCTATAAAAATCTTAAAAAATGCAAAAACCCTTAAACTTTGTTTGTTAGTTCTGTTTTTTTCTTTTAATTTTTAACACCCCGTAGTTCAACAACTAACACGTTTAGGACATATGTTTATATGATTTTTTTCTTATTTTCTGTTTATAGAATCGCCCCGTAAAGTTTGTCGGTTAAGTTACTGGACACCCTGAATGTATGTAGGTAATTTGATTGAAATTGATGAAAACTTTGATGTCTATTGGTGCCTAAAGAGTAAGGTTTATCGACTTTAATAAAGAATACTTTATTTTTTAAGTTTTTGATTGTCTATAAAATGGCACCTCCAGCTTGGCGATATCTGTCAAAATAAAAAGTTATGATGTAAATAAATTTTGGGTTTTAGGTGGCGGTATTTAAAAAATAGTACTTTCGTCTTTAAATTTTAGAATTTGCAAAGCTTGATTTGTGTGCCAAATATCAACCGCAAAAATGCAATATGGCGAGAAAACCAAAATAAAAATTGAACTTTGACGGCTTGTAACTCGAAAACGAATGACATTTGAAAAAAAATTATATGAAGCTCTACCCCTATTTTGTCAAGTAGAATCACCCCCTAAGTTTCGTGATCGAATTTTGAATCTCCCTGTATACTGACAAATTCCAAAATAATGAAATTTACATAAAAGTTTTTTTTATATATATTTTATTTTGTATGATTAAAATTAAATAGTTAAAGAGGTATAAATTTCTAACTGGACCTGGTATAACGAATTGAGATAAAGTATAGTTCCTTTTTTATAATTTCCTAATTCTTTATTATCTTGGAAAACAAATTTTAACTAACTTCCTTTTTACAAATCTTTACCTTTTGTCCCAAAAATACATAAAGTGTATTATTCTTCCTAACTTCACCTCTCTTCGGGCTGTATTTTTTCCTATTAAACCTTCAGAAAAATAACAAGCAAAATATAAACCCTTTTTCTTTATTCTTATTTTTCTTCGGCGTTACTTTGTAGAAGAAGGAGTTTAAATAAACATAATCCGAAAACCGAAACCCGACGTCCTAAAGTAAAAAAATGAAATATCACGAACTGCAACTTTCCTGATCTATTAAATTTAAGTTTGTTCAAGTAAACTTTCAGTTAAGAAAGCGTAAGGGAAACCTATTTCTTGATTAAATTTTAACCTTTCCGCCTTTTGGAGTTGCCAGTATTCTGTAAGTGTCTGTAGATGTGGATTCTCATATTTAGATTTAAAAAAATGGGCATAAGAATCTCTAAAAACTAACTAAAGGTGTTAAATAAAAAATAAAAAAGCAATTTAAATATTGAGATGTTGTCCTCGCCATGAAAAAATACCCCGTACGGGATGTAATTAATTTTTTTAGGGCTTATCGTAGGTATTTCTAAAAACTAGCTTTGTTTCAGCATTTTTTTGTCTTGTTGTTATAAATTTAAATTTTATTTTATATAGTGTTTTGTCTGAAGTTAGCAGTTTATTATCATTACATATATTTTTTTTAAATTCATGTTAGTTATTCATAAATTTGTAATTATCTGGGGATTTTTGCATATCATATATTTTATCAAAATGCAAATATGGTAATTTTGCGTAAAACCGTGAAATACAAAAGATCCGCTTGTACTTTATGATTTAATCTAGCCATAACCAAATCCGCAAAATCTTGCTTCAAAGCAGAAATTCCGAACATTCGGATTATTTCTGTTTACCATTATACCTTTCCACAAAATTTACAATCGTGTAAATGCGCTATTTAATCTTTTAAAAGTGGAATACGATTGCGCCATCATCGGTTCTCTTGTTTACCAAATATTTAGTTGCGAAATCTAGTTTAACAGTACATTAACTTTTAAATTTAGTAGTTTATATTGGCTTTTTATCTATGAGAAATATCTTCCATGTAAGGTTATTATGTTTTTTATTTCTGGTGTGTTATTAGTTAGATTTTTTAGGCAATGGATCATACACGATCACCTTCGACGTAGATTTGGTGGATAATCCAAACTAGTCCTGCTTTTTTTTCTAGGGAAAGATAATTTAGAAATAAAAGTATTTAAAATATCTAGATTTTAGAACTACTGGACAAGTTAGCACTAGCCACTGAAAATCAAGCCATTAAATAAATTTCATCGATTTGTGCAAGTCATGGAAGATCAAAAAACGCCTTGTAGAACAATGGGTGCTTTTTACGACGACCTTAATGGACCGACAAGATTATTCAATCAATTAATATCTAACAATACATGTACCTTATTTATAGCTACATGGCTGTGAGGTTTATTTGATTGAAAGTAATTAAAAGAAATTAAAGAACAAAACTTTATGGATTTCAATGGAATTTCGCTTTGTTGTTTTAGAGAAAGGCAATAAAGACTAATAAGTAAGAAGCCAATAAACTTGGATTAATTAGGATTTCTGAGCTTAAGTCATATGCGAAATAATTATAAATGATGTTCTAGCAGGAAATTTTAAATGAAATCTTTATAATTAAATTAAAATATTACTGTACAGAGTGTCGGGAAAATGCAAAAATCTTTTATATGAAAAAAACCCGCGAAAAGATATTACAAAATTAATATTTAAACTTTTTTCATTACAGGCCTCCTCTTTGGGGATATTGGCTTTCAAAAGCTTCGATAAAATTAAGTTTTTAAATATTAAAAAAACTTAATTTTATTTAAGAAATTAAATACATAAAACATATTTAGTTTTATTCGCATGGATGCCATTTGCATGCATTTTTTTATCTTTGGACAAATCACGAAGGCTAAAAGCCTAAATACTAACGTACCGTGGGTTCTTAAGCGAGGTAAGAGGGAGTTTGTTCACACGGGACTTAAATACTTGAAGATTTGGGGGGGAAGGAAGAGACCTCCGCGGGCAGCAGGTTCCACAATCTAGAAACTCTGAGGGATAAAAGAACGAACAAAGTGAGAAGTTCCGGGGCCTGTCCAGTTGGACCGTATAGGGATGCATACGCGCGGAACCACGAGTTTCTCTGTTGGAAACCGTGAGTGGATGAACTATACTGGACAATTCTTCAGAGCAGAAGCCATGGAAGTACCTATAAAAAAGCGATAAATCCCCACAGCCCGACGATGGGCAAGAGAGGGAAGCCTTTCTGTAAGTGAAGGATCATTAATAAGACGAATAGCTCTTCTTTGAATCGAATCAAGGTTGCTGCGTGCAAAAAAACTAAGAGCAGATTTAATTTTTTAATTTTCAAACCTCTTTCAGTCAAACATTATGACAATACACCAATTACTAACAAATTATATACAGTGCATTCAAATTCAGACGAGTCACGTCATAAAATTCTGTTATTTGTAAAGTTATAAAAAGATCCTAAAACACATTATTTTTATTTACCTATAGGAGGACATATTTTTGTGACATAATTTTCTTGTTCAGTGTTTTCCATCCCCTTACCAACACAAATGTAAAAGTTTAATGGAAAGAGGGGTAAGTAATACCTTTTTAATATATTTTTTTAAATAATCTTTACTTTTTTAAAATTGGTTGAGTACTTTCGAGAAAGAGTCACCCCACATACATGGGTCTCTATCCGGTGGCTCTCACCTATGACTTTTTTTCGTTTAAAATATTAAAATAAATTTTTGGTATGTAGGCATATATCTATCTTACATAAATGTGTATTTTTTGACATTTTTGAATTTTAAACAAATAAGGTACCTCAAATTTCCTATTTGTGATGAGAAGCAGCGGTATGTTTTCACTAATTTGAATAGAAAATGGCATTCCGAGTACAATGCATTTTCTTTCACACAACATCCTGGATTATAAATTTAGAATAATAAACCAGGTTATATGTCAAAAAGTAGCAAATTAGGTGTCGTTACACTCAGAATGTCATTTTCTATTCAAATTAGTGAAACATACCCGGTGTCCCATTTAAAATGAGAGTAGAGGTCGTATCCGGCTAAACCGGAAGTAATGAAACAATTCGTAAAGAATGCACGTTCATATGATATACGCACGTACCAAATTTTATTTTGATATATTGTAAAGCAACGAAAAAGCTATTTGGGGTAAATTTTCTCAAAAACTACTAAACCAATTTTATAAAATAAAGACCATTAAATCCTTTCAGATAAGCTGGTGGGGTTAAAGTGGTCCCGGCCACTTATTTGATTTTTCTGAGGTTTGGGTGGCTAAGGAGTAAACAGTAAATGTGATCCCCTAAAAATAAAAACGAGGTGTTTTAGGTTTTCTTATCACTATAAATAACAAATTATACAGGGTGGTTTGTTTTTTTATACACTTTGGGCTAAGACAAGATGGGTTAGATCGCCATATTTAGGTCTCAGTAATTTGTGATAGCATATTTTCTGGATCTTTTAAAAACACCCTGTATATATTATCTGTAAGATATAATAGCTAGGATATTTATCCTTAATATGTGTTTTCGACTTAACTTCAGTAATTTTCATCTATCCAAGTTTAAAAATAACTCCCAATTTCTGAGACGTGCATCGTTAATACAAAACAATAAATTATGAGAATTGGACGTCTTAAAGCGAAGTAGCAAGAAGGGAAAATGGTAAAAAAGTAAGAGTTTTTCCAGTTCCTCCCCTAGCGTTTATATTAATACGGAAATGAGGCAACAACTTTCGTTGGCGGGCTGTGTGGACGTGCATTAGATGACTTGAGAAGTTAAGTTAGTCACGGAGCCCTTGTTAAACCCTTTAACAAAGTGCGTAACCAAAGGATTAATTTCTTTTATTTAAACAACTATGTTTGGAAGGAGAGAAAGTTCCTATTTTGTATTTCAACTCCGACTAAACTTAGGGGACTAACAGTGTAAATAAATACGTTTTTTTTTTCAAAAATGGTTTGGATTATTGACATGATTAAAAGACTACTTAGGTTTTAGTCGATATGGAGCAATGAGTGACAGCTAGTCCATCCCTACAGCAGTGAATCTGTGAGTAATACAATTTATTATGTTTTGTTTTGCTATCTTATATACAATTTTTTCTTTTCTCCAAGAAACCCTTCTATTTTACCATTTTTAGACACTTTTTAACAAATTCTTAATACCAAAAAGACAACCTTACTACCAACTTTGCGTTCTCTCCAATAATAAATCATAAACTCAGACAAAGACTTTGAAATGAGAGAAATTTTAAATTCAATATCGTCCACACGACATGCGACATGTTAAACCTACGTAACGAAACTTACAAACCGCGAAACGTACTTTACGACCATTATCTTTAAAGCCCAACTCCATCATTTCCGAGACAATGTTTCTTTGCAAACGTTATTCTGTCTCTATAGACTTTCATGTTTAAAACCAGTTCATTAGTTATGGTCTAATCTGATTGTCGCACTTTAATCATAAAGAAGTTAGCAATAGTACTTAACTTAAGTTTGATCACCCTGTATAGACTTTCATGTTTAAAACCAGTTCACTTAGTTATGGTTTAATCTGATTGTCGCACTCGCAACAGAGAGCAAGATATTTTTTCGAGATTATTTGCTTTCTGCAGACATGCAAATAAAGGAGGACTGTTAACAACATAATCCCCTTTAGCAGTTAGTTCGCCATTCTGGTGAAATTAAGTACCCATTGTCTCAAAGTGAATATATGGAGGAATTATAGGTGGTATACCCACATGTAGGTTTATCTCTCGTAGGGGTGGGTGGAACAATCGGGCATATACATTAACTTGGAAATTTATTTTCGGACAAATAAATTAAGTTGCCTGAAAGTGCTGTCTCAAATTTCTTGTTGGATTGATTGATATGTAGCGGATCTGGATTAAAGAGACAAAGTGAATTGTTTTCAATTTGTTATATAGTATACAGGGTGGTTCAAAATAAAATTTTAATTCTTAGGTGAATAAGACAAGTTTAGAAACAACTGTAGTCCCTGGTCCAGTTATGAAATGGACTTCATGATAAGAACATTTTAAAACTTTTTTGGGGGTTTCTTTGAAAGTCTACCACGAATATTCATACGCCATATATGGGAGCGTCGCGTTAACCCAGCCTGTCAATATCAAATGTTTCGGGTGTCGGACTGGGCAAACGCGTCACTTTTTTGTCGGACAATTTTACCGCATTGTTTTACAAGACATTTTTAAACATTTTGCCAAAAATGCTAAAGGTTAGAGTCAGAAAACCATAAGGTTTAAACACGTTTCGGGTATCGGACTAGGCGGGTTTCGTGACTGTAACCAGAGGCGTCGCCAGAGGATGGCCTGGGGGAAGTTGATATGGAGAATAAGGAAAGAATTGTATGAAAATCTAGAGTACATATAGATTTTCACTTGTAGTACGAGTTTATACTTACGTTTTATGTCGTATTAGGTTTTGAGCAGATTTTCATCATGGATCCCGTTGAAAATCTGCAATGAAAGAAAATGTATATGTTTGTTTCGTTGTGCCTGAAGCTCAGGCCTAAATAAACCAAGAACTTACGTTGTGGATTTATAAAATTTAATTGGAACGCTGATTTCCTTAACCAGTCTATGTTTTATTTAGGTTTTTATAGTCAGCTTGTCCCAGGATAGGTACTACAAGAGAACAAATAGACCTTAAAATTTCTATAACAAAATTTTATAAAAATTCACTGGTCCAAAATTTTACTCCAATTGGCATTATAAAGGGCAAGTCATACTAAAAATATAAAAAATATATACAATAAAAGCACCTTAATTTGATGGTAGCTATTTGGGTACATAGTTAATTTATTATTTTATTTTATTTCTTTTCAATTTATTTTAACAAGATGGCAGAATTTTTAATTTGATTTTTGCCAACACGCATTTGATAACAATCACAGAATAAACTGGTATGCTTCTAGTATTTTAGCAAAGGAAACTTGTTTTTAAAAACGCAAAATCAAAGAAAGTGCGTATAGTTCATTAAATAAAAATAATTGTGTAACATCAATTTCAGTTAATTTAAATAACACTTGGTTGCCTTTGCTCGATACTGAAGTATCTTCAGGAAAGCTAAAAATCAATTAACTCATTACCTTTTTTGTCTTACAAATAATAAATACACCAGTTACTTATGTCACTCATGACACATATGTCAAACTATTTTCAGTTTGCGATTCTAAAAGCATAAAAATTTATCATCATTTCTAATTTAACTATTAGTTAATTTTTATTTATATTTTTTTAACTCTCACAACGTTAGAAACGTCGTGTTTTGAATTAGAATTTCTGGGTTTTTGGAGTTTCTTTATTTTGCTCAGGCGACCGTAAGTTCATAGGGGTCAATAGGGCTGAACAGGGGTCAGCTCGTATACCCCGGGACCAGGACCAGAGCGGTCCCATTCTTTCCAGGCGTGTACTCAACAAAAAGACCATCCAATAAATGAATTCGCCTACAACCCATAAGAGCATATCTTTAATCAATTTTTAAATCACCCCGTAGGGGACTTTAACAGTCGTAGAAATAAAAATTATTGCTTTACCATCTTCAAATACATATTAACATATCTGAGTGAGAGTTATAGCAGCCAGCAAAGTATATTGGATTTTAACCCACTGTAGCACTGATAATATCTTAAATCCAAGATTGATGCAGAGCAACTACATTTCTGTCGCTTATGAACCGAATGACTAATGACTAGCAGCCAATTTACAATGAGGAAATGGAGTAATAAATTTTAAAAATGTATTCGGCTCGTGGCACATTCCAGTTGTAATTGGCTTTGTTCAAATTTACACTCGCATTTTAACGAATGCAACTTTAGGGCTATACAGATTGTAACAAAAAGGTGTTTTTTTCAAATGGAATTTCTAAATTTAAAAACATTATTTCCTCTGTGGCCAGGTCTAAACACATTTTTACACTTTTAATGGAATTTAATTGCATAGCACTTTTAGTCTTTTTCAGTCCTAGCAGCATAGATCACAATATTATTAAGGGGTGTAGCAGGGCTGTGGTAGGTGTATAAATGGTTGCAGCGATCGTAAAGTAAACCTTCGCAATTTATTTGATAAACATGTAAAATACATATAATAACGGGGTTTTAACTTTAAATCCAGAAAAAAGAAAAAGAAGGAGAAATATAGTAAAAATAAGGTAAGTTTGACTTTCTAAGTTTGATAAAGGATACGAGAACACAAGTTTTTTTAGGACGGTATGGTAATGGTAATAATAAGAAATAATAATAGATAGTAAATATACATAAATCCTACTAGTAGCTGCCTCATTAATCGTAGCTACCTATTACACATTAATTAAGTTTGTATTGTTTATTAATTAATTAAGAGTTAAAAGACAAAAACTTCGTGTGTGGTGTAAAATTATTAATAAATAATATTTAGAAAGTAGAACAAATAAGATATAAAGAAAGAAGCCGCAAAAAAGTACAGAAGTTAACGATCTACAAGAAATACCCAATTAGGTTTAAAGCATACAATGGCTTAAAAATTCAATAATTTTTTTGTATTTTTAAAAGATTGTGTGTAAAGAATACAAACAAAACCTTATAATATAGAACAATAGTTTATTATAAACCTAAATATCTATTATATTTTTTAATAATATTTTATAATCACATTTATTATTAACACATAAAAAACTTATTGTGTGACGCAAAATTAATATTTGATTTATTTTGGAAAGTGAATCAAATGAAAGATAATAGAGTGGTTGCAAAAATAATATAGAAGTAAAAAATCAATAAGGATGCAAAAGTTACCAGAAACAATGTAGCAGTTATAAAAACCAATTAAAACTTATTTAATTGTTACTTGCTTTCATAGCCAACATACTTATTTATACATTGCGCTGATGTAGGTCTTCGGTATTTATAATACAATAATTCTAAATTCTAATAACTGGTCAATAAACCACAAATGAGTCGTGAGGCATAAGATTTCAGTGTATGTGCTATTGTTTGTTTTATGAGCATAACAAGATTGCAGTTTTGATCGTAAAGGGATTTGGTTGTTTGGCGCAAAACAGAACCAATAAAATATGGATTTAGAACTCCCACTTAGTTTCCGGAAATATACGACCATCCAAATCTGCAAAGATATGAACTTTTAGTTTTCACTAGAAGCATATTATAAGTTTACTCCTAATCTCCCTTAACTTTTTTAGATTTTAGACACGTATAAAAGAAATAAAAACACCGTTATGTTGGGTCAGTTCTGTAGTAGCCGTATCTTTCATCAGGAATGCTTTTTATCACTTAAGATATACAGAGTAAGACAAAAAAATATTACTTTTTTAGATGGAAAACCTTATAATTTATAAAAGCTTGTATTTTACCTTACTTTCAGAAGTAGCAAAAGTAGCAAGGCAATTGTTGGTACAATAACTGATAAAGCAAACCGTAAAAAATCTTTTACAAAAGTAGCGAGATTCTTCGCGAGACTTTGCATTGGAAATACAACAATAGCTTTTATTATTTAAATTATTTTACTTTTTTAGTAAACTAGGCTAACAATAAACTTGATAGATTAAAATGTTGTATATTTAGGTTTACATGGTAAGAATAATATAACTAATTGCAATTTTTGCGACAAAGCCTCATTTAACATTTAATTATTTTTAGTTGTATGATTTTATTATTCTTAGAATACCTTTAGGTTTCTTATAAACCTAATAGAAGTCGTCAAATCCTTCTATACTTTTTTGTACATGTAGTTTGGAGTATCTACTTTAAAATACACAGCATAAGCCATTGAAATTTCTGTTGTTTTTGGCCGAAATAATGGATTTCTATTCCATAGTGCTGTTTGGAAAAAATTAATTTCTCGAGATTTTATTATTGGTAAATAAATTAAAACCATTACTCGGCATGGTCATTTTGTATCGATAATATCAAATCTACAGTAAAAAATCACCTTTGTTACTTATTCTTTAATTAGATAGGGACCATGCCGAGAAATGATTTCTATTTATTTACGCGAAATCCCAGCATCAAACAAAAAAAGTCAAGAGATCAAATTTGTTCCAAAGTAAATGGGAATTTAAAAAATATTTTTATTTTAAAAAATGCAGTGGTGTACAATTTTTTTAATCAAAAATATTTACCTTAAACCTCTTATGGACGAAACTAATAAACATTTTGTCGGATAGGTTGTAACCCTGTATATAAATTTTTTTAACTTCTATTTCTTGTAACAGACAAGGGATAACTAGGGACACTACATGATTTATTTGCCAATATTACTAATTAATTTTATATTTGACACGCCGAACTTAGAAACAGTTCCTACAGCCACAGCCGGATAAAGACTAATTAATGTCCTAAGCAAACTACTCCTGTGGACCCCCTATCAATGCAACGCCAGCTTTTTGAATTTTTAAAGGGGGCCAAGTGGACTTCTAAAAAAAAAAATCGTGACCATTTTTGTCAAAAAAAAAAGATCTTCAAGTGTATAAAACAAACAAAATTGCAATTTGGGGATTTTAAACAGTCTTATCCATGTTTTGTTTTTTTTTATCTTAGGACAATCCACGAAGGCTGAAAGCCTAAATACTAACGTACCGTGGGTGTCTTAAGCGAGGTAAGAAGAAAGTTTGTTAACACGGGACTTATAAACTTGAAGATTTGGGGGGGAAGGAAAGACCTCCGCGGGCAGCAGGTTCCACAGTCTAGAAACTCTAGGGATAAAAGAACGAACGAAATGGGAAGTTCGGGGCCTGTCCAACTGAACTGTATAGGGATGCATGTGCTACCCCATGTGTTTCTTTTTCTGCTCTTTTTGGTGCCCTCCACAACGTGATGCCCTTAGACACTTTATGCATGTGTTACATACTATATTTTTTCCACGACCGTATAAAAATATCCCAAAATACCATTTTATACATGTTTTATCTATCTAAACTTATTAATTTAAATTTTTGTAGCACAGCCATTATATTACAACAAAAAATCATAGCCTCTTTATTTTTTTAGAGAATTATCCTCTTTATAACTATGCATTTATTAATTAATTTGATTTAATTTTAGAAAATTGTATGTATGTACTTACTTTTGTAGAAATAATACTAAAACAGTATAAATTCCTTTTCAATTTCTTAGTCATCCAAATTTATTATTACAATTAATTTTTAATAATTTCTATTAAATTTAGTTTCAAACTGTCAAATTTTAAAACTAGTGACACATGAACTAAAAGAAATAATGACGAAATCAAAGGTAACTTGACGGTTTGGTTCAGTTGATGTCGCGTTTACTGTTACATTGCATAAATTGCATTAAATTAAACCCTTATTCAAAGTGTAAAAAGCTTCGAAGTGTTAAAAAATCTTACTTTTTCAACACTTTTTACTAGAATGGAGTACTTTAACTTCATGTTAACGGTTTAAAAACAGCATTTTCTTAACGGTCCTGGAAAGATAAATTATTGTTACCTGTTATTCAATATTGTTTAGAAATATGGTGTCTGACAGGCCAAAAAATTACTATAGATATAATCTTATGACCCTGTCAACCCCTTCATTGTTTGCTAGATTTCAACTTGGTAAATTGATGCTTATCTTAAAGACGAACAAACCCTCTCCTGGGTGGCTTTTTCGTAACCAAAATGGGGCTCAACGAACAGACGTCTTTGAAACGACAAATTATTGTTCTTTATAATAAAATTTAGTCAATGTTAAATTGTAGTTTTGTTGGGGTAGGTATATTATTTAAAATTTTTAAAGTTTTATTTTTGTATCCAAATAATTTATATTTTGTATACCTAAGTAAAAATGGTCTAAATAAAAACATTAATACAAAAAAATTAAGTAAAAATATTAGTTTTATTGTTTTTCGATAAGTAAATGGGTTTCTTCTTTTATACAGGGTGTTTACCTATTACGGGTACGAAAATGTAATCAAACATAGGTATCTATATTAACTAGTTGATAATAAGAAAGATATAATATGTGAAAATTGTGTAAGTGTAGGGATCATGTAAGGTAAACCAGTTAACTTTCCTATTTTTTCCACTCAAATACCTATTTGTAAGAATCGCCTGGTGAACCGTTTTTGAAATATTTGATGCTAAAGTTGTTTAGTGCAACCAAAAAGTATACTTGAAGAATACATCAAACGATTTGTATGATGTGACGGTTATAGTTATAGCTAATACGCTGAAATTAATAGCTATTTATGGTCAAGGGCGTACATTAGGACTATAATGCCCTGAAATATGGAAATTTTATTGCTAGTCCAATTTTATTTCTCTCACAATAAAGATCAAGTTTATACAAAACATATGTATTAAAATAAAAATCAATAACTTACCAGTTCCTGAAAATATGCCATTAAAACGGTTTCGGTTATTTGAAGAATTGCGTTCGCATCTTTCCAAATACCAAATATGCCATACTCCCGATCATACCGTTGCCATGATTCACCTGGCAAAAGATTTTCGGGCGCTTTTTATGGCCTTTTCCTATATATTGTGAATTTCTTCCATTTTGAGCAAATCGTTAAATAAAAAATGCCAGCTGACTAACTGATAGAAACATCAAAGTCAAACTTAACACCAGTCATTATCTACTTACGTATACAGGTACAGGTGCAACTTATTTTTTATATTGCGAATAAATAATGTAATTAGTCATTGAAAACTCTTTGGGTAAAAACATAAAGCATTGTATGCACCACGGCCTTTACTGGACTATACTGCCCATCAGGTCAAAATCTAGTTTAAAAAACTAAAAAACACGCTTTTATATGCAACCGAACTAAAAATTAGAAAATAATTTTTCATTAAAAAAAATATTATTAATATTTCCATAGTAAAAGCGTGGGGTGCATTTTACTCATTTTTTCATAACTTTTCCATCGCAGGTATTTGCAAATATAATAATTATAACATTTAATATATTTATCAACTTACCTTTTACTATGAAATGACAATATTTTTTTTAATGAAAAATTATTTTCTAATTTTTAGTTCGGTTGCATATAAAAGCGTGTTTTTTAGTTTTTTTAAACTATTAATTATTTTTCATTTTAGTTTCTGCTACTCTTGACAAAATGGCGAAAAATTCCAACAGATTGCAACTCACTAAAAAATTTCTTCTTCACTAAGTAGCAAAGCTTGTCAAATTTTGCCACACAGACGGCAATCCAGGCACATGTTTGGACTCGTTGCCAACATATTGCAAACCCACTGCAAAAATTTCTTCTTCATTTAATAGCAAAGTTTTGAAATGTTGCCAAACAGATGGCAACCTAGGTGTTGTTTTTATAATATAATGGAATTTTTTTTTCCTGGCCATCCAAAACAAAGATAACGGGATACTGTTTGCAGATTATTGCATTGTCATGTCCTCAATACGTGTGCAAAGTTTCAAAGAAATCGAATAGCTGGAAGTTGGTTAAAATTAGGCTCAAAGATTCCGTTACATAGGCAGCCAGATGGATAGATAGATAGTTACTCTAAATTTGGCAAAAAATTTTGCTAAGTATCAGTAACCCCAATTTTCTTTCAAAGCCTTTTTAGCTGCGACTATAATTATGCGCGGATGGCTTGTTAACAAAAAAAGGTTTTCAAACGATGTTTCAGTCAAATAAACATTTAAAAAAAAAAACGACTTGTCATTTTTTCTACTTTACAACCCAACTTTCATAATTTATTTCGGCTGACGTTCCAAACGGGACAACGTTGATTTATTAATACTCTATGAAATTCAAGGGTTAAATTTATAACACCGACTTCCTGTTAAATGTATAAAAATAAATGCAGTATAAAATAATTTTTTAGTTAGTTTATAGTGAATTTTAACGAGCTACTGACATAACTGGGGTAATAAATATTAAATATTTATTTATTAAGTTATCCCGGTTTAAATTTTTTATTTCAATTAGTATTCCTGAATTTAATAGGTTTTATACAGTTTTGTATAAATATCATAAAATAAACATTTTATTATAAATATCGTTTATTTGTTTTTCGTTGTCAAATTTTATTCTGTTTAATGTTAGAGATACCGGGTGTTGCTCCGTCGAGCGGGACATAGGAATCCCCATGTAAATATTGAAGTAGCCAAATATGGGCTCCCCTAATTATTTTAGAAAAAAATGCTATTAGGATTTATTGAAGAGCACAGTAAGTTCCACTCAAAATGAAAATTTGAGCATGTTTCAACCAACCAGTAAAGAGTAAACTGCTTAATACTTCTGCAACGTAGTATCTCATTATGCACCCTGTACTCTAGAAATCAACAATAAAAACACCATATCGATTTATCTGTGACAATTTAGATCATTAATTTATAATGTCATTGTCAAAACTGAACAATTTTATACAGGAATTTCAAAAAAAATCCTCGCACTTCATTTTAGTTTACAGCTAATTCCAACACATGCACTCACAGTTACGCAACACAATAAAACATTTTTTTACATTTAGAAATCAATTTATGACGAAAATATCAGGATTTAATCAAATGCTCAAATATTCCTCCATTAACTGCCAGACAATAACCCAAACGATTATAAAACTCATTTCTTACGTTGGCTAGTTGGTACATCGATATTCTGGCACATTCAGCGGAAATAGCATTCTTAGCTGGACTAAATTTTCATATTTTTTATTGGTAGCTTAGTTTTTAAATGTCCCCATAGAAAAAAATCGTTTGGCGAAAGATCACGTCGATTTTCTTCACATTTGCAATTATTGATTACTGTGCCTGTAGTTTCAAATTTTTTATCGTCCGTTCTAATGTCGATTTACTGGTATTGACCTATTGGGAAAATAGGCTGCAAACATGTCCGCTACTCTTCGATAACTATTTCCTGGTAAAACCATTTTATAATAGTGATTTTTTCTGATTTAAGTAGTTCATTATTTAAGAATGATGTGACATTGATCTGACAACTTGAGAGTAAGAGGTTAAATAATTTTTCTAGTATTTTATTATAAACTTCTAATACAAGGGGTAAGAAGAAGAATTAACTTATTTTAGCATTTATCTCTTAGTTGGCGGACTGAGAAGAGCTGAAATTTGTACACTGGGTACAACTTTTCGTGCTCTTTAAAAATCCTAATTATATTTTCTTTTAAAAAAATAATTAGGGGAGCCAATATTGGACCACTTCAAAATTTACATGGGATTCCCTATGTCCCGCCTCGACGGAGCAGCACGCCGGTATATTTGATTTAAAACAAGATGCAAAATAACATCTAAAAAATTAAAAAATTGTGCGCGACATTTTGCCGCAACCATAACAACTAAAGCTGTTTTTCTTCTTTACTCGAAGTATGACCTCTCACAATAGAGAAAAACGGTTTTCTGCAAAGTCGGTTTACTGACGATAATAGTTGAAACGTGACAACGTCGAAAGAAATCATTACCTTCATCGCCGCAAATTATCGTTGGTATAAACAACTGACACACTACATTTTCCCTTTAAAGCTGCACGCTCACTCAGGTAGGAGAGAAACAGATGTCGAACGACGCGGGAGATTGTGCCTCTTTTAAATGGAACGCGCGAGGTAACGGCACATGAGTCATGTTTTTTGGTGCGTGCAGCCGGGTCCCATCGAATTATAAGACGTTGCCATGTCCAAAAACGACGTAGCGTAACGTCACTACCCCACAGTGGCAGCTCATCAGAGAGAGTTAAGGAGGCTTTTAGCCTCCCATAAAATTCGAGGCTATTTATCGCAATAAAATTGCAAGATATTGACAAATATTATGAATAATTTTACCATCAACTTCTAATATAAATACATAATATACCCGAATTAACACTATCACTACGTACCACACTGTACACTGCATCAAATCGCCCACGAACCGCTAAAATTTGAATACCGAACAAACCATAAACCCGGAAATAATAAATGCCATACGTAGCAGCGCAGGCAGTTTCCGGCCGATACTACCGGACCGCTTTAAAAAACAAAGCATCGCGAGCCCGATCAAGCAAATACAAACGTCCCGCTTTTTAATTTTGTCGCAAAAGTAAGCCAAGAAAAGTTCATTTATATTAAATAACTCAAAAAGGCAACTTTTATTGTCTTTTTATTTTTTTAATGGTCAGTTTATATACGTATACATTTTAAATTTAACCCATAAATGCGGCAATACACAACTTTTTGTTTGAATTTATGCAAATATTACGTATTTTGGCTTTAAATAGGTGCAGTACCACCCAAAAAGTACTGGCCTTTTCTGTGTGTATATAGTCTTTATGACTTTAGCCTCCCTGTTCTCCAATGCACGAGCAGCCACTGGTCACACACTAATATCGCGTATAGATTAATGCAGTATTCACGTCATAGAAATTGTTTAAATGCACCCAATTTTTTTTTCACAGCCCGGGTAGCTCAGTCGGTAGAGCATTGGACTTTAATGATCACATCCCCACATTCCCTGATAAATTTTTCCATACCAAACCCCAACAAAGTCCCCTAACATTGAACTTAACAAGGACAAGAGCCAACAACAATCCTATCCATAAGCCCATATATCACCGATTACCTTATACCAAATTCCATACCCACCCTAATACCCTTCCACCCCATCTCCATAAAGTTCCCAAATAATTAAACTCCGATTACTTATGCTACAATTGTACTGATGCGTCTAGGGGTTTTCAATTAAATTTTTCCCTGTAAAAATCCATAACATTAACTTCAGCAAACAACCGATAATCCAACAAACTTTTTACTTCAACTTAAGAAAAGACTTTGCAAAGCTCACGCGGAGCATAGTGTGTAAATCAAAATTGCACTCTTCACGCTACGCCAGACGCCTCCATCTGCGTCCCTGTGTACTCCACCAGGCTCCCAGTCTTGACAGCGGCTGGCTGTCCTGTCCGCCTCAAGACCATCTTTAAAAACAAATGAAATGTAGATGAATTGTTATTACTAATTTGAAATAATAAACGTTCGGGGCCCTAAAGCTTAGGGTTTTTCCCGGGAAAAATGGAAAATGGAATGGACTTAATCCAAGGGTCCAGGGTTCAAGTCTCCTGCTCGGGCGAAACTTTTTTCCTAAAATAAGATAATGATAATTAAAAGCAATACTACCTAAAGTTTCTCATTCACAATTATTATATTGTTAATATGTATTATAAATTTATTTTTAAAGCAAATTATGCGGTCTTTTTCAAAGGTCCACTAATAAAATCTGCCGTATATTAAACTCAATTTATATGTTTGTTTGTTTCGAAGAATGCGCCCTTGAATTCACTACAACTCATGCAACATGCCGGCAAAAATGTTTTAATTACTATCTGCACTCATACTTTACCGGTACCTACTCTAAGTCATGTTTCTATGTATAGCCGAAGGAACTTATGCTGTCTGCCATATTTGGCTAATCGAATACATCTATTAATGAATTAATTAGTTTATATTACACCGATTGCGTGATTGTATCATGCCAGAATATATTGAATACTTACGGCTATTTTCTATTAATATAGGCAGTTACAAATTCGAGGAACACCATTAGGATCTCGGAAACGGTAAGAGATATGCCCTACTAAAAGGATTATCGCATATGCTCGATTAACTTTTGAATCAACCCTGTATGATAAAGTGCTGTTGAAAGGGGAGTAGTCAAATCTCTGTGATTATAAAAATATCAGAAATGGGTAAGTGGCATAAAATTATTCTTTCACAAATGAGATTTCTCCCTTTTAACAGCACATTATATAGGGCGAATAAAAATTATTAATTTTTTCATAATTTTTTTTATCACTCCCGCAGGATTTATTGCTTACAGTAAAAAACAACGGTTAATATAAAGTTATAGCTTCGTCGTGTTTTCTTAACATTTTACTTTAATTTACTTTTAATTGTCCTCATTAAACTTCACTATTAAAAGAGATTTGGCCATTTAAATCAAAGCATTTTTGTGTTAAAGCTTATGGAAAGAAATCGAGTATATGCGGATAATTGTTTTGAGTAGTGTAGTATGTAATTCATAAAATACCTTGCGAATGCGATAAGTTTTATATAGGTGAAACTTGTAGACCATTAGCTAAACGCATAAAAGAACACAGATCATACATTAAAACACACATAATTTCATAAATCAAAAATCTGCCAACACGCATTTGATAACAATCACAGAGTAAACTGGGATGCTTCGAGCATTTTAGCAAAGAAAACTTGTTCTAAAAACGCAAAATCAAAGAAAGTGCGTATATATTATTAAATAAAGATAATTGTGTAGCATCAATTTCAGTTAATTTAAATAACACTTGGTTGCCTTTGCTCGATACTGAAGTATCTTCAGGAAAACTAAAAATCAACTAACTTATTACCTTTTTTGTCTTACAAATAATAAATACACCAGTTACTTATGTCACTCATGACACATATATGTCAAACTATTTTCAGTTTGAGATACAAAAATAATCTAAATTTTAATCATTTTTAATTTAAATATTAGTTATTATTTTATTTTTATTTTTTAACTTAATTTTTAACTTGACAACGGTGGCAGACTTGCCACCGAAACGTCGTTTTTAATTAGAATTTTTTGGGTTTTTTGGGGGTTTTTTCTTTTATTTTGTTTCAGGCGACCGGCCAGTTCATAGAGGTCAATAGGGCTGAACAGGGTCAGCTCGTATACCCCGGGACCAGGACCGAAGCGGTCCCATTCTTTCCAGGCGTGTACCTAATAAAAAGACCATCCAATAAATGAATCCGCCTAACCAATATAGAGCATATCTCCAAAGAGATATAGTGTTGCAGCAAAACCAAAATTTTGCGAGACAGTTTTATTTTCTTTTTCTGTTTTATAAAATGATGCTACTAAATTTAAAATCCGACGTTTCGTCTTTAAGCCACCATCATCAACTTTGTTTTTTTTTAATGGGCGAACTATTTTTTATAAAATTACGATTTTATCCAAACGATTTTGAAAATTTTCATTTGAAGGTATAGAAGGAACAGTTTAAAAATGTAAATTCGGTGCTCTTTGATAAGAAAAAAATCACAAAAAGTTTAAAGCAAATAAATCGGCATGCTTGTCTTCGCGCCGCCTTTGCTATATTTCTTTTGTGATATGCCGGTTGATGCAGGTGGTCATCGCACTATGGGATTAGAAATTAATTTTTCTGGACAAAATTCTGAAACCTACCAATCTTACTTAAAATGAGGTGCTTTTTTACAAATGCTTTTTGGAAACCTAAAACTTATTATATGTTATTATAAATTTACACCCCACTTAACATTATTATTTTTTATTGTACAAAATAAACTAAAATGTCAGCTTGTTTGGTTAATTCGGTAGTATTCTAATCAGTAATCCGATGATTATTATCTCATATGATATACAGGGTACGACAATAGGTATGATTTCTTTAAATGAAATACCCTGAATATTATATCAGCACCAAAAAAATCTTTTAAAATGCTTTAGAAAAATACTACAATTGATGTGTCTATCTCAATTAGTTTCGGAAATATGACCATCCAAATCTGAAAAATAATTTTAAATTATTCTTAGAAGCGTAATAGAGATACATCTTCCCAACTTTTTATTTTTTAACGTATAAAATAAATAATAACACTGTTTTGTTGGGTAGATTCTGTAGAATCCATTTGAAGTTAATAGCATTCATCAGAATGCTTTTATCTTTAGGATATACAGTGTAGGACAAAACATATTAAATTTAAAAATGGAGAAAACCTTGTAAATTATAAAAAAATCTTGTATCTGTCCTTACACTCAGAAGTAGCAAAAAGTAGGACAAATTGACATAATGACATACATGCATATATTCTTTATTTAAAAACTGGAAATTTTCTTTGGTATCCTTTATTTTGTAATACTTACTATACATACAATTTATAAATTAAACTCCTTTTGTTCTGCTACATACCTAAAACAAGAGAAAATAGTATAAATACCTAGGTTTAAAGAAGTGTAGTAAAAAATCGTAAAGAAACACAATATAAAAACAATTTGATTATAATTAAGAATTGTCTCAAATACTTTTTTAATAATTATCAAAAGGAAAAAGTAGATAACATTGCTTAAAAACAATATTTATTTTTTGAATAAATATAATAAATTAGGTGAGTAAAAGTAAATAAAAGTTAAACATATTAAAATATAATTAAATAACAATTAAACAGTGTCAAAATTTAAACATGCCGATAAAAAAGATTTCAAACATTTTAATGTTTACACAATTTCGTAAACAAATACATTTAAAAGTGCTTTACACAAAGATTTATTTTGGCGCCTGTAAGGTTACCGATAATCTTATCTAAGAGCAATACAAATTTTATGTGTTTATGAATTGATTTGAGAAGAATTTAATTTTTTCATAGCCCGGGTAGCTCAGTCGGTAGAGCATTGGACTTTTAATCCAAGGGTCCAGGGTTCAAGTCCCTGCTCGGGCGAAACTTTTTTAATTTGTGTTATAGGTAACCCACCATCAACTTTCGAATTTCTTTGAACTGGATCAACTAGAATCGAACCTGTAAGGTCTTACATCAAATGGCGGAAAAGTTAATATTTTATTTTTGCAATTGTTTTAAAACCTGCTTGTGCTGCAAATACAGTTGGTATAAAATTTGCAATATCATCTGTGTATCGTGGCCAATACATTACCCATATAAAAATTTTTGCCGGCGTTGTACATTTAATTTACTGGCATTGCCAACACTCTTTAATGGCAAGGCATTGGCAAAAAGGTATCAAAAAGACGCGAAAGTGGGCAATTGGCCGTTATTAGGCCACGTGTTGCAGATAAAGTGATGGCATCCGTCATTAATAAGTTATGTCAAAAAATGCGTTTAGGATGATGGCATCCATCATTAATAAGTTAATGGCAAAAAAATGCGGTTAGGATAATGGCATTTATCATTAAATAAGTATTGCAAGTTTTATAAGTTGAATGTCCCAAAAGTTAAATAACATATTTAGAATTTTGTAATCGAAAAAAATGAGAAAAAAGGCAGGAACACTTTATCAATAAAAAAATTACATAATATAAATGTTTTATACCGTAACAATAAACCAAATAAATAAATAAAAAGTATGTAATAAAATTTAAAAAAAGATAGTAAATCAAAAGAAAACACTCTAAAATAGTAAGTATTTAAGGGACACTTAAAAGAGTTAAATGTCAAAAAAAACTATTAAATATATATAATTTTTTTTTATTAACACGTCTTTAAACTTTTAATAAGGCAACTCCCTGATTTCATATATTTTTTTTTAAGGTAACTACAAATTTAAAAGGTTTTAAACGAAATGTTTACAGCTCCTAACAGTCTACTTGAATAACCCGCCTTCTTGACTAGCCATCACCAATTAGTTACACAACACACACTAATTAGGTAATGAATACACTTAATTATGTCTACTAAAAACTCTTTTTTTTTTAAAGAAACTAAAAAGCTAGAAAACCACGTAGAAAACAATTGCACAAAGTGGCCAAACAAAACCAAGGTTGCCTCATCTGTCAAATTGTCAAATCTTGTATTTCGGCTAAGCGGGAAATTTGAATTTATCACCTTCGGTCGAAATCATCGAAATTAACCTAGCTAATTTTACCATCATTTTATTTTTATTCTCTCAAAATACATAATAAACATTTTGTTTGACTTAATTTTTATTTGCATGATTTGTATTAATAAAATGTTAGGAAAAGGCCATTTCCTTTTAAATTATGTAAAAAATCATAAAATAATGTTGTATAGCCGCCATTATAAATAAAACAGATCAAAAAATTGCTCGAATGTTAATAATATGGTTTGAAAAGTATGAATATGCGTTGAAGGTTTGCCTTCAAAAAATCCAATATTTATTTGCCTGCAACAAAAAGCGCGTGCTTTATTTAATCAGGATTGGTATGCCGCCATTTTTGTATACATGTCGGCAATTCGCCTGCATGTAAAATTTATTGGCAATTGAGTGTTTATTTAGGATTAACTTTTTAATGCGTATTAGATGTTGGCATAATATTGCCACCAATTGCCAATGCTTTACCATCAATGCCAATATGAAAAATGTATATTGCCGGCAAATAGTGTTTGCTGGGTAGTGTGTAAGGCCAACGAAATTATTTAGTGTGTGTTTTAAGTTCGACTAAAATTAATTTTAAAAATATTTTCTATATTTGTCCAACTCTTTGGCGTTCACAAACTTGTAAAATTTTACCGTCTTATTCAAATAAATTCGTACATATCTTTATGATTTTAGGCAAACAAATTAACTTATTTGTTAGTCTGAACCTTATTTTTAAGCATAGTATAGCCAAAAACACGTAATTACCCACTTAAATTTACATTTCTTAATAAATGACATATCTGGTTACTCTACAAGCAAATAATATTTCTGCGGTGTTTGTCTTACGTTCAACATTCGACCGTTTACAACGTTTAACATTTGTTTTTCTTAGAAATCCCTGAAAGTGGCGCCACTTATTTCATCTTAGCACCATATGTTGTTTTTTCGTCAAGACGTGACCTTCTTTCTGTATCTATTTTCTTTTGGTGACACACTAAGAAATTTAGACATTTTAAACTCTTTTAACATATTTTTCTCTTTTGTTTACAGTGCTACTTTTAAAATATTAAATTTCTTTTTCAGTATCTTTTGTTTCTTTAAAAATAAAAATCCTAGTGGGGGGTATAAAATAAAAATAGGTATAAGACTAAGACTAGTAACGTTACAGACGAGTTTATTTACATTAAAATCCTTTGACAACTTACAGACTAGTTAGAACAATTGTTTTCCTGAAAAGACTAGTATTTAAAAACAATTGTGGTCATAAAACAGTTGCCTGTATTGTCATGTAGCAAAATTATAAGTTATAAACAAAATACGTGACCTAAACTATACTGAAAAATCAACAAATAAAATCTTTGTAAAATGTGTAATAGTACGACCATTTAAGCAAAATAATTTTTTCTCTTTTAAGAATTCCATTCCAAGGATATATCAGAAAAGATTAGAAGAACAGTCAGACAATACGGAATTAAAATGGTTTTTTAGTCCGAAACAACTCTTAGAGGCATCTGTGCGAAAACCAAACCTAAGAAATCCAACAGAGAAAAGAGTGTATCTACCAGATACCGTGTGAATGTGGGGCGTCGTACTTTGGTGAAACAAAATGCCCGTTACATGTCAGAATTTTGGAACATAAAAATCATACCCAGAAAGGCGAAACATCCAAGTCTGGAATCGCTTACCATGTTTGGTCTAACAAACATATAATTAAGTGTTCAGAATAACTGCAATTTTTAAGGAAGCTGTCTTTATCTAAAACAATGATAACGATAATCTGGGAACTAGCATTAAAAAATCAATAGCAATCATTTGACGTTGATTAATTTGACTGTCAATAATTTAAACCAAATTGTCATTTTTCCTATTTACTAAGGTCAAAATTGTTGTTTTTTTTTCAATTTAAAATATTATTTTATGCTGTTTTGGGGCTAATTTTTAGAATGACAAAGTGTTTTTTTTCTCGAAAACGAAAGCATATACAAAGAAAATACAAGAGACTAAAAAGGCAAATTGATAATTGCTTAATCAGAAAAAATAAAGCTTGCTTCAAATACCTACCCAAAAATTGGTGCCAGCTTTTAGACCATGAAGTCTGTTCAATTTAACAATTAAACGGTTTTTAAAAATGTAGATTTAACTTTATAATTGGTAATTTAAAACATTTTAAATGTAAATAAAGTGCAAACAGAAAACGTAATTATTTAATAAAGCGTATTGTCCATGTTCGGGCTTCCGTTCCTATCTGCTCATCCTTCGTCATGGCATGAGGTAACCATTTAACTGAATATAATTTGTCAATTTATGAAGGCATCTCGGCTGGACGACGGTTTGCAATACATTTCTAGATTAAATGATTAAATCGAATTAAGAATCAATAACCTCCGATGTTCACTTATGTAGTTATCGATAATGGAATGGAATGTTAACAAGTTTGCTGGCGTTTGTGCCAATAGATATTTATTAAAAATGAAGAAACATTGTATCTTATACATGTCGTGCCACTTCAAGACCTTCATGAGCAATTTTTGCCAATGTGTAAATAGACGGTCTAAAGAGAGACAACACTACTACGAGGTTTAACGCATCCCAGAGAATATTTAACTACAATTTAAGGAACAAAGTCAGAGTCTCAAATTTGTCAAATATATATTAAAGGTGACATGTTACGCCGTCTCCGGCATCATCAGACCTAACTATTTAAAACCAACAGTTACATTGACAGAACTGTTGGTTTTAAATAGTTAGGTCTGATGATGCCGGAGACGGCGAAACATGTCACCTAATATATATTTGATAAATTTGAGACTCTGACTTTGTTCCTTAAATTGTAGTTAAATCTATGTTGAGTCTCTTTAAGAAAATGGACAGATTCTTGAGTACCAGAGAATATTGTTTTTTGTCCTTAAATGTTTTTTTTACTTAAGCTCTGTATTATTCTGTATTTAATGTTATACAGTCACGAAACCCACCTTTTCCGATACCCGAAAGATGTGTTTGAGCCCTATGGTTTAATGAATGTATCCTGTAAACCAAAATGTTTAAATATTGCATGTAAAACATTTTGTGTTAAACTTGTCCGACAAAAAAGTGACGCGTTCGCCCAATCCGACACCTGAAACATTTGGGTTAAAGCGGCGCTTCCATATATCGGCATGAATATTCGTGGTAGACTCTTCAAAAGGAAGCCCCCTAAAAAGTTTTTATAGTGTTCTTATCATGAAATCCATTTCATTTCCGACTCAGGGGCTATAATATTATTTGCAGCAATAAACTTTTACATGGGATTCTATTTTAGGTTTGTTCCAGCGGGCTGTCAGAAATGTTTGCAACCGTTCGGATTCTGCGCACGTCAAATTTGTCGTTCCAGCAGTGCCATGTTTGGGTAATTTTCTAGAAACCTGCGGCAACTCCGATTTTAACGAAATTTAGTATACGGGGGTTTTTGGGCCGCTGAAGACGAATCTAAAAGAATTTTTTGGCGGAAACGTTTCGTTCTCGAGATTTTCATCATCAAATTTCAAATTTAAACTAAGCTTATTTTCACTATATTCCCCCTCCTTTTTGCACACAATTCTTGATTTGAAGCTAAAGTGTCGCAAAATATTTGATTTTTACCTTTTAAAACCCCGTTTTTCTACGTTTTTTATATTATTTTTGCATTAAATTGCGTGGCTTTTCTTTGATAATGCGGCAACCATACATACACATAGGGCTTCATGGCACACTGGGATTGAAATGATTCAAAGTATAGCTATGCAATTTAATGCAAAAATAATGTAAAATACGTAAAAAACGGGGTTTTAAAAGGTGAAAATCAAATATTGTGTGCCACTTTAGCTTTAAATCAAGAATTGTGTGCAAAAAGAAGGGGAAATATTGTAAAAATAGGATTAGTGTAAATTTCGAGTCTGATGATGAATATCTCAAGAACGAAACGTTTTCGCCAAAAATGCCAATGCCAAAAAATTCGTGATGAGCGCCCCAAAAAACCCCGTATACCAAATTTCGTCAAAATCGGAGTCGCCGCAGGTACCTAGAAAATTACCCATGTTTGTAACATTATACAATTGTTTGTTGTTTCAGCAGTAGTTTAAGGGTGTTGGAAACTTTTTGAAAAGTTTGCAAACTTTCTTCAAACATTACTGTCAATTTTTAACATAACCTTTCATGTATTGACATATAAGCAGTATGCACGCTTTGGTAATTTTTAGTTCCAGCAAAAAACTATCGCCAACTTTTCTGAATAATGTTTGTAACAATTTTTGCATTTTACGATTGTTGCTAACATGATTCTAACATTCTGCTGGAACAAACCTTTTGTCGTATTTGTACATCGCCCCTTTATAAACACAAATTTAATCTTCTTAATTTCTTGCCCTTTTTCCAGATAATTTACTTTCCTTTAACCATGAAACCTGTTTTTGTGAATATATGAAAAGATATTTCAAGTAAATAAGCTTCGACATACATCTGACTAACCCTCTACATAAATTCGAACATCAAAAACAAGTTTATTCATTAATTATATTTGGCTGACGGTATCTAATAAATTTAACGTCTTTATTACTTATAGTAGCAAAACACAGTTTATATATTGCCAATTTTTTTAAAGGAAGTAGTAAAATACGTATCTAAAAATAATAATTAAATAAGTTTTATTTATCTATTTTGTACTTGCTAAAGCCTTCATTAGGAATCTGTTGATTTTATACTTCCAAGCTTTAATAAATTTATTGCTTCATCAATAAATATTATATTCGTATCCAACAAATTTATGAGCTATAATATTTCACCAAGTCCATTATTTTCAATTTTCTAAAGATACACTAGATTTATTTAGTACAATCAGAGACAACAATGAGACGAGCAACTAAATGTAAATAAATTATCCGAGAGAGAGATAGCTGCTGGGCCTTCCTTATCTGTCTTCAAGGAAGGCAAACGCAGATGGCGCGTGAGTCGACTTTATCGTTTGCCCGCCAAATTCAAATTATATAGCTGTGATATTTTTGCCCTTAATGTTAGGTACTTGTTTTTGGTTTCCTATTAATATAAAATATTGGGGTTTAGTTCAATAATTACACACACCTTATTAAAAATGTCATTTATTTGGTTTTTATAAAGATTTTTTCTTACAGATAACCATGTCAATATTACCTTAAATTATCTCATTGAAAAGCACAAATTTAATATATACACTGTGATCACTAATAAAAGTCAATATTCAAAGTCCAATTAAAGGTAAAAACCACGAAACCCACAATAAATCACAGAAAATGTAAACAAACTGTCCAAACAAATCGGTCATTGAAAAATATCAAACACAAATATCGATTAACATTTCGGCGTGACTGCCTGCGGCAACGTTGTCAAGTTAAAAATATTCGATTCACAAAAAAAAAATTTTTTTAGGCCTAAGCAATTAATGGAAATCATATACAAGATCTCCGAGTCCAAAATTTTTATTTTTGTAATGTGGTGGTATGTTTTGGCAACCTACTCCCTCAATTTAACGGAGCCGTTTCGATATACTTTATATTGAATTTTTGGCTAAATTTCAATTCTAGGTAAAGTTTTGATAAAAGTTTAATGTACAGAGGCATGTGAGTCATATGCCATAATGTTTTTTCTTCAACTTTATAAAGGTTTTTCACCGATTTTCTTAAAAAGAAGAAGTGACAACTTAGACATGTGATATTCGCATACTTTTACTTTTAAACGTTACAAAAATACCATATTTTTGGGGTCTGTCTTCAATGGTTTGGGAAATATGGCCCTAAATTAAATTATTGGGCAATACATAATATATTATATATAATATATTATATTATTTTCATAATATTATAACATTTAAATTAACACTTTTTTGTAGGTTTGAATGACTATATTTCCGAAACTAATGAAGAGAGATATATCAAATGTAGTATTTTTTTAAAGCTCTTTAATAGCTATTTATGTATCATAGGCGTAACTAGGACTATAATGCCCTGAAGGTCGAAATAGATTTCGACCTGATGGGCATTATAGTCCAGTAAAGCCCGTGGTGCATACAATGCTTTATGTTTTACCCAAAAAGAGTTATTCAATGACTAATTACATTATTTTTTCGCAATATAAAAATAAGTTGCACCTGTACCTGTATACGTAAGTAGATAATGACTGGTGTTAAGTTTGAATTTTGATGTTTCTATCAGTTAGTCAGTTGGCATTTTTTATTTAACGATTTGCTCAAAATGGAAGAAATTCCACAAAATATAAGAGAAAAGGCCATAAAAGCGACCGAAAATCTTTTGCCAGTTAAATCAAGGCAACAGTATGATCGGGAGTATGGCATATTTGGTATTTGGAAAGATGCGAACGCAATTCTTCAAATAACCGAAGCCGTTTTAATGGCATATTTTCAGGAACTGGTAAGTTATTGATTTTATTTTAATACCTATGTTTGTATAAACTTGATCTTTATTGTGAGAGAAATAAAATTGGATAAGCAATAAAATTTCCACATTAGCGCATTAGGGCATTATAAGCGGGCATTATCCTAATGCCCGCTTATAATGCCCTAGGTGTGATAGCAGGTATTATTGCTACCATAACATATTCCGTTTCTAAGATATTACAGATCAATAATAGATAGGTAAAACATAAAAGATTTTTATTGGTGATATAATATACAGGGTGTTCCATTAAAAAAACTATACTTACTTTTTGTCCTACCGTGTGTATTTTAAGATATATAAAACATCATATTATTAATTTAGAGACTACAGAATCAACCCAATAAACTGATATTATTATTTATTTTTGTAGGATAAAAAATAAATAAGTCAGAAAATGTGTAAATTTATATCTTGACACCCGGTACTTCAAGTACATACTAACAGCCAACAAAATTGTGGTTTCTAATTTGAGTTTTCTTTTACAAATAAAAGGTAGAAATCTTTGTCGTATTAAATTACGTCATATTTCGTTCCGTTCGTCTCGGAGAAAGAGACGTACAAAAAGACACTTATCTCTTTATGGAAGAATAGGTACAAAAGCCGTTAAAACGAGGTCCTAATTGCGAATTTTTCACTGAAGGCGATTTATCTTTAACAAAGTTAACAACTAAGGGCCTTAATATCCATTTAAAAACTACCTGCTTGCACCCTCTTTTGCTTATCGCGTCATCTTGAAAACTCCCGGGGTGTCACAATGGTTTTGGGTAATTCACAGACAGAAATTTATCATTTCGTGTCAGCTAGGCCATTTGGAAACACTCCAGGCAGACCACAATAAAATATTTTTTTTAGTGTTTTTTTGCCCAGGTCAAGTTTTCGATGGAAGAACGATATTTTGAACTGTTAGAAAGTCATGGATACAGGTGAATTATGGGTTGATGGTCTCTAAATTTATTGGGTAAGGTAAAAATGCTTTAGAAATGGATTGGTAGACTGGATATAAACAAAGAATTAGAGAAAAGAAATATACTTGTAAAGTTATGTAAAAACAAATTTTATAATTCCCGGGCCAGTAATAAAATTTTTCTTCACTTCTTCACCCAGTCTGTCCATGTAAAATGTTTTGGGTGTAACCATAAGGCCCATTGACATGTTTAGGGTATCAGATTGGGCGGGTTTCGTAACTGTAACACTTACGATTTTTGGCACAATGTTTAAAAATTAGATGTAAAATATTGTGGCAAACTTGTCTGACAAAAAAGTAACGCGTTCGCCCAGTCCGACACACGAAACATTTGACATTGACAGGCTGGGTTAAAGCGCCGCTTCCATATATGGCGGTATGAATATTCGTAGTAGACCCGTTTAAAGGAACCCTCTCAAAAAGTTTTAAAAGTGTTTTTATCATAAAGTCAATTTTTATTACTGGCCCAGGGACTATTAGGTTTAAAAGCAAATTTTTTGTATTGGAAAATCATAAAATTAAAGTACTTTATTGGATAATACTTATGTAATATTTAAATGATACATTTTAGAACAAAAAACGTAAAAATATACAAGTAAAAGCTAAAAACAATGGGAATACAGTGACTTTCATCATCAGTTTCCTCTATTTTGTGTACTTTTTAAGTCATAAATAATTAAAAATATATAGTACTATACTTAGTTGTAATTGGTAGTTATTAGAAGCTTTTAGAAGCAGAAAAGCGCCCTTTTAAATTTCATAATAATTTCGTTACCAAAGAAACGTATCAACAACAACAATACAAAAACAATGTTAAAAATTTCTATAGCTATAACAGAAAATTTTACCAAATTAGGTATATTATTAATGTCAGCCAAATGGTTTTTTTTTAGTAAAAACCTTTAAAATGTTTCTTCTTATAATATCATTTAAGCTATTAAAACGTACAAGAAACACGTAGTTTTGTTGATGTGATTTACATTTGATCAAATTTTTTCGATATTAAACAGAAAAAGATCCTTAGAAATCACCCTAAAAGTGAAAAATAACAATATTTTTAATGGAACAAAAGCATCGGTATTGGCATATCCTTTTCCTCTGCTAAGCCATGGGTTAAGCACAATTTTTATGTTTATCATACCTAACGTAATGTAGCAGTTAACTATAACACTATAACTAGCTATAGGTAACAATTATAATAAGTATTGTGTTGCGTTAAACGAAGCGTTTCAGTTTAGTTTGACCACAAAAAGAAAATCCTGTTTTTCTAATTTCAATTGAATGAACAATATTTCCTTAATTATGTAAAGCAGTCACCTTTGATCTTACGCGAATAACAACCAGACACAACCTACATTTACATTAGTGTTTCCGTTTATACAGAGTGATATAATAAACTAGTAATACGACTAATTACTTTTCCTCTGTATTGTATCAGATATGTCAAACATTTCTATGGAGTTCTTAATTGGGGTGTGCGAATATCGTTCGAATCGAATCGAATAGTAATATTCGATTCGAAATTCGATGAATAATTCGAAAAATTTTGAATAATTTACGAATGATGCGATTTATTCATTAATTATCAAACATTTTGCCAAAAATAGTAAGGATTTCAATCATTTAACCATATGGCTCAAACATATGTTTTGGGTATCGGACTAGGTGGATTTCGTGACTGTAGTCCTTACGATTTTCGACACAATGTTTAAAATTGCATGCCAAAACATTGTGATAAACGTAGTTCGACAAAAAAGTGACGTGCGTTGCCCAGTCCGACACCCAGAAACATTTAACATTGACAGGCTGGGTTAAAACGCCACTTCTACATATGGCGGTTTTAATATTCGTTGGTAGACCCGCCAAAAAGAGCTTTCCTAAAAGGGTTTAAAAATGTTCTTACCATATGAGTCCACTTTAGTACTGTCCCAGAAACTATATATTTACACAGAATTTATACTATAGGAGCTTTTTGGCGGCCAATCAATCCCTAAACAAGGCCTATACGAAAAAAGTTTATTTTAAATTTGGATAGATAGATAGATAGATGAGAATATATTACCTTAAATGCACAATAGGTACAAAGGGGTCGTTAATATAACGTTTTTGGCTCTCCTTATGGTTATCGTTATTAAACATAACGATTACGGCAGCAGTTTTAGACAGAGATTTTGCAGCCTCTTTTAAGAAATATATCTTGCGTCTGCGCTTTGGACACATAACCTTATTTTTGCCTGTGGTTCACCATTTTAAAAGTTAACGAAAAATCAGTATTTACTTTTATTCTTCATAAGATATAAATACATTTAAATATATGCAAACACTTCTGTTGATTTCGTTTTTTAAAGTAGATGCAAACAATACAGTATAAGCAAAACAAAAAGTAAGGTTAGGTTTGGTAGTAGAATAAAAAGCAAGTGTGCCAGATTGTAACATCTAAATTAATTACTGATTTAGAATATCCGTAAAAGTGCAAGTCCGTTTTAATTTCTTAACACTATTTGATTCTTTATTACTGCTATAGATTTTTCGCTAATTAGAGCCTAGGTATAAATGATATTTTAATTAATACGGCATTAAAATTTTAACCTTTAAATAATTGATATTAAAATTTCTACAATCCGGCAACCACGCATTTTTTAAGTTAAGGATTGCATAAAACGCCGAATTTAGTTTTGCGCAGACATAATCAACGTGATTTTTAAAAGACATTGTGGAGTCAAGAATGGTTCCTGAAAATTCTGGTTGTTTCAGATACAACCTGAACACCCTGAACATGCTTCCTTTAAACATGTTCAGCTTTTACAAGATATTAAAATGAAAACTGTTACAATCCCAGAGGTTAGCTTTATTTAAATACATGTTTGATGGACGTAAAACAGGATGCAAACACCCTGTATATTAATAAATACAAAAAAATTACAACGTGGTATATTACATGTTTAATAAACAAACCATGAGAGGTGTCAGTGCGTAGACTACAGACACAGAGGATGCATCATATTAGTATTCAAAAACAGTCTTCAACAACTTCATAAGCGTGGTGGTTAATGCACTTGATGAATCGTTAAACTTCTGCTTTTATTATATTATTAAATTTAAATTTCATTGATGTAAAAGAAATAAATTTTTGTTTAGTTTTCCTGTAATAAAAAATATTTCGTTCATGATCGAAATGATTAAAACAATTATTATAATTTTTTAAAACATGCTTATTTCACCTTAGCTGGTGGTATCTTGTATCTGACCAAACAAAGGTGACTACGTGATGACCATTTTATTTGACAACTGGAACTTAGTTAGAAACATAAACGTATACATAAACTTTTGTTAGGGTGACAATATTAAGGCACGCATAGGAAGGAACAGTTTATAAAAATGTAAATTCGGTGCTCTTTGATAAGAAAAAAATCACAAAAAAGTTTAAAGCAAATAAATCGGCATGGCCGCCCCCTTGCTATATTTCTTTATGATATGCCGGTTGATGCAGCTGGTCATCGCACTATGGGATAGAAATTAATTCTTTTGGTCAAAATTCTGAAACTTACCAATCTAACTTAATATGAGGGCTTTTTACTGGAAAAATATTATAAATTATCTACAAATGCTTTTTGGAAACCTAAAACTTATTATATGTTATTATAAATTTACACCCCCTTAACATTATTATTTTTCATTGTACAAAAATAAACTAAAATGTCAGCTTGTTTGGTTAATTCGGTAGTATTCTAATCAGTAATCCGATGATTATTATCTCATATGATATACAAGGTACGACAATAGGTATGATTTATTTAAATGGAATACCCTGAATATTATATCACCACCAAAAAATCTTTTAAAAATGCTTTAAAAAAATACTACATTTGATGTGTTTATCTCAATTAGTTTCGGAAATATAACCATCCAAATCTGAAAAATAATTTTATAATTATTCTTAGAAGCGATAATAGAGATACATCTTCCCAACTTTTTTATTTTTTAACGTATAAAATAAATAAAAACACTTTTTGTTGGGTAGATTCGGTAGAATCCATATCTTTCATCAGAATGCTTTTATCTTTTTACGATATACAGTGTAGGACAAAACATATTAAATTTTAAAATGGAAAACCTTGTAAATTATAAAAATCTTGTATCTGTCCTTACACTCAGAAGTAGCAAAAAGTAGAAAGGCAATTGTAAGTACAAAAACTGATAAAGAAAAAGGTAAAAAATCTTTATTAAAGTAGCGAGACTTCATGCGAGACTGCATCGGAAACACAACAATAGCTCTTATTATTTAAACTCTTTTACTTTTTTAGTAAACAAGGCTAATAATAAACTAAGTAGATTAAATGTTGTATATTTATGTTTACTTAAAATACATTTTCAAGTTTCTTATTACCCCAATAGAAGTCGTCATATCTTTTTATAATTTTGCGTACATGTAGTTTGGAGTATCTACTTTGAAATACACAGCA
Source organism: Listronotus bonariensis (assembly GCA_014170235.1). Taxonomy (NCBI): domain Eukaryota; kingdom Metazoa; phylum Arthropoda; class Insecta; order Coleoptera; family Curculionidae; genus Listronotus; species Listronotus bonariensis. Next base: position 98,868 of record JACEGR010002163.1, on the reverse strand, counting down.
TGAGCCATTAAAATTTCAAAAGTTGCTTTTTGGCTAGCACAATGGAATTCTATCCCATAGTGTATCGACGCGTCGCTGTAAAGCGATAGCGGCGTCCTTTGTACTCGAAAATAGTCCGACTGCAAGCGGCCTTTTTTATGTTTTTTGTATTATTTTCAAAGGGTACCGAATTTGTACTTTTAAAATGTTCTTACTATACAGACTTGGATACAATCGACAAGAACATTTCTTGGCCGACTGTATCGTGAATGTTGCACATCGGTCGGCCGACTTGTTGCAAACGCACATGGCAATATCGGTAAGCGTTTTCATCCAAGAAATCGGCAAGTCGCCTGTTTTCCATTTAATATGGAAAACTTCGGCAGGTTTGTGCGAGCTTTAAAATTAGTGTGGACGCGAAACACTTGTATCTGCAAATGTTAGCCAACTTTGTTGCTGAAACATTTGAACAAGAGTACAGTCGGCCGACAATGTTGTCCTGATTGTATCCAAGTCTGTACATGGCTTTATGACACCTCAACCAAGGCCCTTTCTAGAGTATCTGGCCCCGTAGTGCAAAAATTATTTGCCGCCCCCTGGCAGAAAAAAGTTATTTCCAGTTTAAAAATTTTTGAAGAGCTGAAAAATAAGGCCTACTTTCCAATTGCCTTCTTTTTTCCATTTCTAAAGTAACTAACGCCCTCCCCTTTCTTCCATACTTTACGCCCTTTATTTTACATTTTTTCGCCCCAGCAGCGTTGCGACCTGGTGCCTTGCACCACTTATGTATTGCCCGGTAGGCAACGGCCCTGACTCCAACTAACTTTCGATGGTTAATAACAACTATTGGAACTGGACCAGTTAATTGTGGAGTAAAAAGGTTATAATAAGCAGACCACTCTGTACATAAATATTGAGACAAATACCATGGTGTTGTTAATTATTTCATGGTTCTGAAAAAGTAAAATGCAAATATTTAATTTACCTTTTTGTGAGTTGAAACACGTTTAATGGGACTCGCAAACAATATTATAAGTTAACAAAGAGAGTTTTATTTGTCTTTGTCTTCAACAACCCGGGGAACTTTAAATGAATTGTGTTTTCAATATTGAATCATCGATTCAATTACGTCCAGGCAGGAACTTGCAATGAAGTAATTATTTTTCAATTGGTTAATTAAATTTTTAATTCAATTAAAAGGTAATAAAGGCAATTTCTTTTGTTAATATAACGTTGTTTAATTAAATCCTCGTAATTACCGAAATTGCCAGTCAATTCAACTGCAACTGGAAATTTTTTGGTAAATTTCAAATCATTATTACTCTTAAATAAAATGCAATAGCAAAATGCGGCTTTTACCGTTTTGTAGGATAACTTTTTTGGAAAAAAATGGCAATTTCACTTTGTGTAAATTTTCTTTTGTTTTTATTCTACAGGGTGTAATAGAAAAGTCCGTTTTTACAAAAACTTTGTCAAGAGCGACATTCTACAAAAAAATTGTTTTTAATTTTTAATTATATAGTGTTATTCAGTAGACCATTTTGAAAAAACAAGTTTGTCAGATTTTTGATATCTGCCCCATTTTTCATATTATAAGTTTTTTTCAAAAAATTGATTTTTTTCATATTGTACTCCCTGTATTTAACAGTTCATCACAGCGATTAATTTTTTAGATAATTTTAAATGTACGTAAGTACCCTTTTAAAACTGTATTAGAATTTTATTTCTAAAAGAATTATTAACGCTTCAGTAGCGTCGTAAATGTAACTAAATTGTATTTTGGTAAAATTTCAATTCCCAAAGATTCTGTGAGCACCACATATTCTGTATTTAAGATTTTAATTGTTTCTCTACAATTTTTAGAAACTACGGACATTTATCTCGGGACGGTTTTTTACTTTTTTAAAAAGTCATCAGTGGCGTAGATATAATTTTTCTTCTGAATGCTCTTTTTACTTACCAGAGGATTATTGCATGGAAGTAATAATTTGTAATTCGGGTTATTTTAGGGCATTTATCGATTAGGTTAGAACAAACGTTAACATTTTTTAAATCTTTGTAATTTTAGAAAAAATATACAGGGTGTTTCAAAAATTAAAGCTTCCACATTTGTATTTTTTTTAATGAAAAGCAGGGTGTGAATCCTTAGATTATTTTACGAAGAAAGTTCAAAAAAATTTATGTTCTGACTGTCCTAAATTTTGAGATACAGGGTGTGAAACAGCCACTACACATTAGGGATCATTTTTAAAAGTAAAATATTTTTATCTTTCTTTCAGTACAAATTTTAATAAAATTTGGTACATAGCCACTACACATTGGGGGGCATTTTTTAAAGTAAAATATTTTTTTTTCAGTGGCGTTCGAGCGGGATTTAAATTAAATATTTTTAAAAGAAAATCATAGTACGCCACTGCTTTTTTAAAACAAAAATTATTCTTACAATTTCCATTTACTTTTAAGCAAATTTATTATTATGTTATTCTTTTGACCGACGAATTTGGTATGCTACCTTTGTATTTTCATTTGCTTGAAAAATAAATAAATTTGTTTTGTCTGTTTATCTGATGTAATGAACCGCTTGTAAAGCTTTAATTAGATTGACTTTATTGGGTCCAGTGGCGTCTCTAAAGGCACCACTACCAATATTATTGAAAAAAATTATTAATTTTGACAATATATGAACATGCCGAGAAATGCTTCATATTTTATTAAGTAAAAACTATTCGTCGAGCAAAAGAATATCGTGATATCAAATTTGCTTAAAAGTAAATGGAAATTATAAGAATAATTTTTGTTTCAAAAAGCAGTGGCGTACATTGATTTTCTTTAAAAAATATTTAATTAAAATCCCGCTCGAACGCCACTGAAAAAAAAATATATTTTACTTTAAAAAATGCCCCCTAATGTGTAGTGGCTATGTACCAAATTTTATTAAAATTTGTAGAGTGGTATCACAGTTATTATAAAAAAGATATATATTTTTTTAAGTTTCACACCCTGTATCTCAAAAGTTAGGACCATCAGAACATAAGTTTATTTAAACTTTCTTCGTAAAATCATCTAAGGATTCACACCCTGCTTTTCATTAAAAAAAAATATAAATGTGGAAGCTTTAATTTTTGAAACACCCTGTATATTTTTTTTCTAAAATTACTAAGATTTAAAAAAATGTTAACGTTTGTTCTAAGCTAATCGATAAATGCCCTAAAATAACCCGAATTACAAATTATTACTTCCATGCAATAATCCTCTGGTAAGTAAAAAAGAGCATTTAGAAGAAAAATTATATCTACGCCAGTGATGACTTTTTTAAAAAAGTAAAAAACCGTCCCGAGATAAATGTCCGTAGTTTCTAAAAATTGTAGAGAAACAATTAAAATCTTAAATACAGAATATGTGGTGCTCACAGAAACTTTGGGAATTGAAATTTTACCAAAATACAATTTAGTTACATTTGCGACGCTACTGAAGCGTTAATAATTCTTTTAGAAATAAAATTCTAATACAGTTTTAAAAGGGTACTTATGTACATTTAAAATTATCTAAAAAAATTAATCGCTGTGATGAACTGTTAAATACAGGGAGTACAATATGAAAAAAAATCAATTTTTGAAAAAAAACTTATAATATGAAAAATGGGGCAGATATCAAAAATCTGACAAACTTGTTTTTTCAAAATGGTCTACTGAATAACACTATATAATTAAAAATTAAAAACAATTTTTTTGTAGAATGTCGCTCTTGACAAAGTTTTTGTAAAAACGGACTTTTCTATTACACCCTATAGAATAAAAACAAAAGAAAATTTACACAAAGTGAAATTGCCATTTTTTCCAAAAAAGTTATCCTACAAAACGGTAAAAGCCGCATTTTGCTATTGCATTTTATTTAAGAGTAATAATGATTTGAAATTTACCAAAAAAATTTCCAGTTGCAGTTGAATTGAGCAGCACGTCTTTTGTCTGTGACTTAGGGAGGTCGATTTAACGTCATTTTGTCGTCTTCTTAGGACGTCTTTTCTGACCAAAAATGACTTAAAGAGACGTCAATAAGACTTCAGCCTCAGCTTGCTGTTTGGGCAGGTTCCAAAGCGTATTTTCAACTCTTAATTGCTTTTATTGTCTGTTACATCGGCATATGATCGATGTTCTGGTTTGTCAACTGGTATCGATTAAATTTTAACTTGGTAATCAATAATCAAGATATTTCCTTGATTCTTAATTGAGATATCTTGCAAAAGTTGAGTTTCACATTCTCCTTGAGAAAAATATATTAGGTCGTGGCCATAAAATACCAAATAATATTTAATTTACAGTCACGAAGTAATTTGTAATATTCAAGTCAATTTTCTTCAAGATTTTTTAATTTGTCCTAGTCTTCGTTAAATTCAAATTGTTTTTTTTAAAAAGTTTATCGTAATATCTGTTTTTCTTTTATGTTATTGTCCGATTACTATCTCTAAATGTCAGAATAAACAGTGAGCATTGCTCAATGATTCAAACCTCACAATTATTTTTTTTACGGGTCAGCGTCAGTCAGTGGAAAATTGATGACTTTGTATCCCTTTTATATATTTATAATCACTTGATTAGTTTGTATGTAATTTGGACTTTTAGTTGTCCTTAGTATAAATAATTATACAGAAGATTCATGGGCTTACGTTAAATGGGTTTTTGAGTTATGAAAGGGGACTCTTTGTTTGACCTCCGGACAGTGCGGACGTGCGTAGAGGACTACAAAGTTCTTCCCGAGTGGCGGCTAGAGGTGTCGTACGAACGTTTTTTACCTTCGGGGATCAAGGAAAGATTCACGCTAAATTGACAGCATCTTTCTTCTGGATCTAAGGCCGTGAGCGAAGATTCATATAAGCTGATGGTATCCTGTTTGGTGGTAGAACACGAGGTATTTCTCAAATGGCGGGAAATAGATGGGCGTGCAATGGGAACTGTCAGTAGTGAAAGTGAAGGTTATACGTAAAACCAGTAGCAGGTCTTGGTTTGACAGCCGACAATTTATGCATTGCATCGATTGTTGAATGATTTGTTTTCTTTTTTGAATTTCTGGGAGCTACGAGCTCGATTATCCAGATTTTCGCCGACGAAGCCTGTGGTGGATTGGACCTGAAGGACCAAAACCAAGAAAAAATAGAAATAGAATAGAGTTATAAAGGGGGGGTCAAAAGTGGCACCAAGTGGTTTGTGTAATATAATACGCGGCACTGTACCAAGTTCCTTTGCTTGAACGTGGCTTGACACGCTCCCGCGTGTCTAAATTTATTAAGTGTTTTGTATTTTTTAATGAAAAAATGCAATATTTTTCCTCGATAGCAAATAGTTGGTTTGCATAAAATTTATTGTTAAGTTACCTAAACTAACCAATGACAAATTGCGTTCGATATAAATGAGCGAACCTCTAGTGTGTGTAACCGGAAAGTATTAAAAATAGTTCCTTTACATGCAAGGAAGAAATATGGACTACTAAAAGCGTTTGATCTGTTTACTGCTCCCAGTTAAATATTTATGTGAAAAATTTGCATGTTTTTGCAGTTTTGGCTAAAATGAAACAAAATAAATTAGTTTCTGTCCGAAACAAAAAATATATATTCCCGCCATTATATGGCGAGTCCGTGGTGGCAAAACTAAAATAAATTCGTGCGTTTTAATTAATTTAAATGAAAAGAGGTCAAAAAGTAATTTAGTTGCTCTAAAAGGTTTTTAAAAGCAGGGGTGCTATTTAGTGCGAAATAGAAAAAGTTAGACCTTTTGTCTTGCCTTAAAAGCTTTTAGGTAAAATTTACGGTTTTAGTTCTAACACATTGGAAATAGTTGCCAAATGAACATTAGGTAAACGAAGTATTTATTTCTCTAGAAATTTAGTAAGAGTTTAAAAAAACTTTAAAACCCAATACAGGTTGTCCCACCAGAAACTGCTGCGATCGCTTTCTCGAAAAGTACGCTTTGAAAATTTTTGAAAATATTTTGAGAGCTCTACCACTTCCGGTAATACCAGAATTTTTTGTCAACGTCTGTATTTTAAATGAAAACCTTTATATTATTTATTTTTAGATTTTGTGTAAAATTCTAAACATAATTTATGTATAATGTTGTATACCTAAGTCTAACTGTTTTTGACTGATTTTAATTTTATGTCAAAAATGACGTTTGCAAGCCCTTACATAACCATCAATTTCTTCTAAACAAAGCATTTAATATGAGTTGGGGTAGAGTTTCTTGTAAAGAAAGAACTTCTTTAGTACACTGTATCGATATTTTCACAAATGTAAATACAGAGTGGTCTAAAATATTCGTTAAAAGTTATAAGTGACAAAAACCTTAAAAGTCAATTTTTTTAAATGGAAACCCCTATCTTTATTACCTTATCTTATTAGGCATTAAGAATGAGAGTTTGTATAAGGACATCTATTCGAAAAATTTAGAGTTTCCAGAACTAACCAGAACTAACCAGAGGCCAAATTAAGCCGTACTTTAAAGCATTGACAAATATTAACTTGTTATAATTTCAAAAACTATAAATTTTTCGAATTGACATCCTTGTACAAACTCATTCTTATTTTTATTGCTCAATAGGATAAGGTAATAAAAGATAGGTGTTTCTATTTGAAAAATTGACTTTTAAGGTTTTTGTCGTAGTAATTTTTAACGATTATTTTTGACCACTCTGTATTTATTATTTGTAAAAATATTGATACAGTTTACTAAACATGTTCTTTTCTTTACAAGAAGCCCAACCCTAACTCATATTAAAGGCTCTTGTTTGGAAGAAAATTATGTTTATGTAATGGCTTGCAAACGTCATTTTTGACATAAAATTTAAAATAAGTCAAAAACGGTTGGACTTAGGTATAGAACAATATACATAAAATATGTTTAGGATTTTGCGCAAAATCTAAAAAATAAATAATATATACGGTATTCCGTTAAAAATAGGGAAGTTGACATTTTAAAATCCTTCTTTTTAAGAAATCGAAGTACCTGGTAGGACACCTTGTATATCAACACTGTGTGTTGTAATACAGGTGTCTTACAACTACACTACTCAAAAGAATTATCGCATATGCTCGATTAATTTTTGAATCGCCCTGTATGATGTGCTGTTGAAAGGAGTAGTCAAATTTGTGATTATAAAATATCAGAAATGGGTAAGGGTATAAATTATTAACAAATGAGATTTCTCCCTTTTAACAGCACATTATATAGGGCGATTAAAAGTTATTCATTTTTTCAATTTTTTTATCACCCCGTAGGATTTATTGCTAACAGTAAAAACAACGGTTAATATAAGTTATAGCTTCACGTTTTCTTAACATTTTATTTTTTAATTGTCTTAATAGCTTAATTATTAAATGAGATTTGGCCATTTAAATCAAAGCATTTTGTATTAAAGCTTATGAAAGATATTGAGCATATGCGATTTTTTTGAGTAGTGGTACATGATATTTTCTCTGTGTAATGTCTATTCTTCACAGAAAAAAAAAACATAATTATACCATGTGATAAAATATTCCAATTGGATTATAGCTAGCTTTAATCATAAATAATATTTCATATCATTTCAGAAAGATCTTAATTTAGTTCTCTTATAAGATGGGAATAGCAGAAAAATATTTCTCAATAAACCAAGCGTTAATTTCTAGTCTTCTTTGGATGATTTATGAATAAATGGGATCGCCCCGTTTATTATGTTGAAGAAAAAGAACATTCTTTAAAATTATATCATTTAAAGTGCCAGTTTTAATTTATGTAAAATATATTTTTTCTTCAATACATATGCCTAGGTGTTTAACGTTTAGATATAAAAATAAATGTAATTATACAGGTAATTAAGTTGAAAAGGCTTTTCATTCTCTTTTTGGTTTTAAATTTATGTTTTTAAAGTAAGTAGAAAAAAATACGATAATTTAAATAATTCATAAATGATAAGTTCCTTAGTACCTGCGGATATCTGGAAATGCTGGGCGATAAAGATAATTTCTTTACAGGGCCTTGGGGCGCCAAAATATTGTCCAGTTTAATTCCTCCTTAATTTCATCATGTTCTTTATTGCAAAACAAGTCTTTTAACACTTATCATATACTTATAAACGGCCAAAGTTCTACAGAGCAAGAGATATCATATCCCCCCTCCTGTGGTGGGATTTGTTGGGAATTTCCTTCAACATCCCTATCCTCTAATAATCTTACGTTATATTTATGGAAATGCAAAAAGGATACCATTTCTCAAACCGAAATTGATTTTGCAGCCAAAATAATTTTGAAGCGACAAAAAAAGTCCCCTACCCAAAAAGGAAAATCAAGTTCATGCAAATGATTTTTAACTTAATAGCATTCTTGTCGACGATTTTTAAAAAACTGGCCGAAATCCACAAGTAGCTTAGTAGTTACACTGGACAATACTAAAGTAAGATACGTTCTATAATAAACATATATACCCCCAGCAGCAATGAAAAGAGAAGTGAGTGCTCTAAAGCCAATTAGGCCGTGGTGAAGTGGGTATCATCACTGTGGCAAAAAGACGCCACTCCAGCTCTAAGAGATCCTTTGTGCCCTTCAATGGCCATAAGCAAGCCCCGAATGCCCTTTCAAGAAATTGATCCCTTAAAAAGCGTTCCTTGAAAGGTTACTTTGGTTTTATATGCATAAAAGGGCCAGTTGGCTATCCATAAATCATTTCGGCCTGACAGAAATTATCTGTGTTTTTATTGGAAAGGAATTTGGTTATTTTGGGATAATGGTATTAAAATGATGGCTTTTATTTAATGATTTTTCAGAAATTTGGTGTTTAGTTTATGGATACATGGTTTATAACAAGGTTAGTTTATATTTATAAGGTTGCGACATTATCCTCAACTTTTTTAAGTGGTTCGAGGTCGGGGACGCAAGGAAGGACACTTCTCGGAGAAAAGTTGGCAAGACTGGGAAAAATCAAAGCTGAAAATCAATCCGTCAATTTCAGCGAATTTCATTTTGCATTGTTTTGGAACTTCTATATTTGCGCTTTATTTAAAGTAAAAGAATTTACAACTTGGACAACAATTAAAAACTGTTGTGTAAACGGTTGTTCTACTAATACAATAAACTGTATATCTCCGGCACTGGAACAACATGGCCGAAAAGTGGGAGATGTGACGTCATAACACCGTCAAAGCAATATGGCCGAATGTCGTGACCTTATATAGACCGGACTTTGGTTTATAACAGGTTTTTAATCTAATGATGTTACTTGTTACTTGTCAAATATAACTAATTAAAACATAAAACAATATTTTTGCCATATACAGAGTTGTTTCTTTGGACAGTTCACAAAAGCTTAAAACCTAAATACCAACGCAATGAGGGTGCCTTAAGTGAGGTAAGTGGGAGTATATTAACACGAGAGTTAAATATTGTGAGAAAAAGGGACAATCTCCGCTGGGAGTAAGATCCACAGTTTAGACACTTTAGGGATGAAGTACAAATAAAGTGGAAAGTTTGGGGCCTCAGTCACTGGAACCTATAGGGACGCATATATGTCGCACTAAGTGTTTTTTTTTCATCAGGGGCTTTAAAGCGAGGAAATATACTTGATAATTCTCTAGAAGCTGTAAAAGTACCCATAAAAAGGGGTATATATATCTTCTATAACATGGCGATGGACAAGAAGAGGAAGCTTTTCTCTAAACGAAGGATTATAATTGTTGTGGGAGACGCCAGGTCTAACTTTTGTCTTCTACTAAAAAATGTCACGAGCCACCGCTGACAAAAAATATAATAAAATTATGATTATTATACTTATCCATCCAGAGATTTTTATACAGAATTCAATAATAGACCTAAAAGTTTGCAGTTGTATTTTTAAGAATTATTGGTGATATTTCAGGTTGTATTAATGCAAAAAATGTCAATTTACGCTTAAAATAAAAAACAAACTAAAAAACAAATTACGGTTTAGCATCCTCTGTCCCTTCGGTGTACAACTTATAATTTAACCTTGCCAAAATATATTTTTTTTATTTTATACAAAACTAATTAAAATATTATGTTCGTTGAGTTCTCCTGAGCTGCAAAGAAATCTTATTAGTAATTATTTTCCTTTCAATTTCATATGTAGTAAAGAGTGTGGTAACGTATAAAAGAAAAAATGTAAGGTACGTACGCATAAAACAATAATTACAAGAAGATACAAAACACAGTATTTAACAGAGAAAAGCTAAAGGTTAATTACAGTGTATAAATTAGTCTTTACTATTACTATTACACACTCCTACCGTAGTGATTAAACATGTAATTTTGAAATAATCTAACCTGTCCGTTTTTAAACGTGTCTAACGAGAAAATTACATTTATTTTTAAACCGTATAATTAGGTATTGTAGCGGACCACCTAATGTGCTCACGCCTCTGTCAGAACCCGGGAACACAACACCATATTTTTGTAACGTTATACTCGGTGGTGTAGGACTATCTGTGGACTTTATCTCTCATTAATAAAGCTCCTGTGTTAGGTTTTTAGAGTAAATACCGTGTCTTATAAATACACCCACTTGTAATTTTTCACCCACAGCCTTCAAAGTTTGTATTTTATACAGGGCTATTGGAAAAATATCGAAAATCTTTAAAGAAATTCGCTCCGAAAGAGCTTCAATGGGTGGACGTTTTTCAGTTAAAATTATTTCACTCTTAAGTATAGCTGTTATAATTTTTCTACTATACTCTATTTTTTTGCAAGAGATAGCAATAAAAATGTCTCGGGACGGTTAGAAGGTTGTAAACCATAGGCGCACCAGTCTCTGTGCAAAGAACAGGTAGAAATACACCGAATTGCGTTAAATAAGGATTATAAATTTTATATATATTTTAGTATCTTTCCGTATGTGCAACTGAGTGGTTATAAATTGTTAGAGTATTGTTATGAAGCTAAACTTTTATTAATTTCAAAAGAGCACACTTTAGGGTTTTTTAACTATGTTTTCAAAATTATATCGTGTAAGTGACGGCCGTTAGCAGCGACACACATGCGAAGGCGTTCCTAGAAGTTCCGCATCACTTTTATCACCATGTCTTGAGGTATAGCAGCAGTTTCATCTCGGATCGCTGTCTTGATTTAGGAAAGTCAAGAACCAGTTGCCCTTAAGTTAGCAACCCATTTAAAAATTGTTTTCCGGTCTGGAACAGAGGCATTCGGAAGCAGGAAGCGCGTACAAAATGCTCTTTAAGCTGCGGCTTAAAAAAGACATTCAATCCTGGTTGATGCAGCAAATTATTGAATATCCTACAGATAGTGTTAAACTAGAGTTGTTGCAGCTAGTAAAAGTGAAGTCGCCACAAATAAAGCTAAGTACACACGTTTTGTAATTGATGAAATAGCTAAGAAACAAAATATAACTGTATATCGGCTGCCACCTATCACTGGAACTAAACCCCATAGAACTTACATGGGCAAGAGGTGAAGTAGCAGAAATAATACTACGTTTAAACTAGTAGATATAAAAAACTATTTCAAATTGCCATATCTAATGCTTCCCCAGAAAACTGGAAAAAATGTGTCGAACATGTATTAGAAGTAGAAAATAAAATGTGGTCTTTGGATATAATAGTAGATACAACTGTTGAACCTCTAATTATACAAGTAGACTCATATGACTCAAGTAGTGATAGTATGTTAGATATGGAAGAATGTGAATAACTAGATGTAGATTATGTAGCATATTTAATTAGGTATAGATTGTATTTTAAATAATTATTTTTGATTAGCATTTTTAATGTGTATTATTTTCTTAATAAAATGGTTATTATTAACTATAATTATACCAACTGAACTGTACAATATTGATATACTATAAATTTTAAAATAAATTTTTTACACATATAAAAGAAACAAGATTTTCATTTTACCTAAACTGTTTAAAAAGGGTAAGTTCCCAAAATAAACTCAAGCGCACCGCCACTGTGCAAGGTTTTTATCACATTATCTCCATCGTAAATACGGGTAAACATCTGTTATTCCTTTGTATTTGACCCAAGAGGTTGACCAATATTAGAGCGGAGTCTGCCGATCTAAAATTATGATGCCTTATCAGTACATTACAGGTAGAATTGAAGAAAATATTTATACTCGGACTAACACAGAAAGCGAATTGCACATAAAATTAAATGATTTATTACTATCGCTTGCAACGACACAGGGTATAATTAATTTTTCCACATGATCTTACAGTTTTTAAAGGCACTAATCACATTTGTGATTAATTTATACCCTTTATTTCTCATTTTGATATTTTCTTTACTTAATTGTGTTTATACGTTAATAATTAAGAGAAATAAGAGCAGCTTTTACAATGTCTAGTCACTCCTTGAGCTAGTGTACTCCGACCCTGAGAAGCGAACTATATTTGGTAAATATAGATGACAAATTTAGCTAGGATTTTAACCACATAATAATTTAACTCTGAGTTTTGTTAAAAACGACATTGCAAAAGCCGCTCTAAGAGTATTTAGAAAATCCTGAGTTTATGCGATAATTTTATATGTGTCGGAAAATGTAAATAATCACAGCCTTCTTAAACATATGAACCATGAAGGAGGAAATCTGGCAACACAGCCCAGTAGGAATGTCTAGTAAAGTTTAGAAGTAAAACAAAAACAAGTTTAAACGATTGCTTAAAAGTTGTTCTGTTTTTAAAAGTTAAATCGTAGCGTATATTTATTATATAAAGAAAATAAGTAATATGTATATTGTTATATTTAAAAATGAGACCAAATGCCAATATGTCAATTGTTGTTTTTACGTTTAAATGTGCGCGTATAGTTGGTACGTACGGCGTACATTATGCCGCGAACGTGTTGCATTTCGGGCTGCAAAACGAATTACCCAGGTTATATTCAAACAGAGGGTTACCAACAACACTTTAATTTCCCTATAAACGATGAAATTAGAAAAGCCTGGTTGTGCGCTATCGACCAGATAAAAGTGTTTTTTTATTAAAAGTAAAAGTAGTGCACCTATACGGTGCAAATGGACAAATATATTTAACGGGCAACTAATTTGATATCAATAGTGTGTAAAGCGTACACAAAACACGTATTACCCCAAGCAATAACATTTCAAGGGGAGGGGATATATATCAACTAATGCACATAAATATGCATTGTAAAGTTTACCAAAAAATATTTTTAAAGATATTTTGAGAAGTTAATACTTCATTATAAAAAATGTTTAGTTAAATTTTAAAAGCTACTACTGGTCTGTTTGCATAAAGCATAAATGCATAGAGAGTAGGTAGAAAAATCCAACTTTTTTTAAATCACCATGACATAAATTTGTATAAGACAGAAAAGTTAAAAAATTATACCTTTATGTTGTCCTAAAACATCATTATAAAAAAATAATAATCTATATTTGATTTTAAAACACTTAAAAAATTAATTATATTTAGCATGTAATCTATTAGAAACTCATTTCAATATTCTTACTGTAACAGTGTTGTTTGCAACGTTGCCTTTTCTTACTTCACGGGCTATCAAAAAAATAGCACAATTTTATTTAGTTGGGTTAAAATGTTATAAATTTAATAGGTTTCTTTAACATTTTACTCTTTAAGTCCTAAATAAACCGTTGTCGTTTAAACAGATCAATACTAATTTCCTAACTATTAAGGCGATTCTGGTATCACCAACCATCCCATTGGACAAACAAAAGGCTTTTTTATCTGAATGTTTAGAATGATTTTATCTGGTGGTAATCGATTTGATCCAGCCAGGAATTTTAATCCAATAAAAAAACTACCGTAAAGCTGAAAGAAAACCAAATGAATGACATGCAGAAAAGGTTAACATGAAGCTTGTTTAAGCAAAACCAGTGAAGGGGAATTTTCAAAATACCACTTTATTTTAAAATGTTTTTTAAAAATAATAGTATTTTAAAAGTTCTTTAATCACATTAAGGTCTATCAATTACTTTTTTATATGTGGACCATAATTTTCGTAAAAATCTAAAACTTAAAAGAATATATATAATTTAAATAAAAATCACTAGTTGGAAAAAAATTTCATCCAATTTTCCATTATGATAGATTTGAGCTACTATTAAAAAAAAACACTTTAAACAATAAATTACATGTTGAAATGAGATGTTCTTTTTTATCTTTGGACAAACCACGAAGGCTTAAAGCCTAAATACTAACGTACTGTGGGTGTCTTAAGCGAGGTAAGAGGGAGTTTGTTGACATGGGACTTAAATACTTGAAGATTTGGAGGAAGGAAAGACCTCCGCGGGCAGCAGTTCCACATTCTCAGAAACTCTCAGGATAAAAAGAACGAACAAAGTGGAGAAGTTCGGGGCCCGTCCAGTTGGACCGTATAGGATGCATACGCGCGGAACCACGAGTTTCTCTGTTGGGAACCGTGAGTGGAGGAACTATACTCGACAATTCCTTCAGAGCAGAAGCCATGGAAGTACCTATAAAAAGCGATAATCCCCACAGCCCGACGATGGGCAAGAGAGGGAAGCCTTTCTGTAAGTGAAGGATCATTAATGAGACGAATAGCTCTTCTTGAATAGAATCAAGAATGCTTAGGCTGTGGGGACGCCATGCCCCAGATATGGGAACAATATTCCAAGGGAGGTCGGATTTGGGACACATATAAAGTGTATAAATTAGAAGCGGAAAAATACTTTTTGGCTCGAAAGAGAATCCAAGCTTTTTTGAAGCTGCCGTGGCTATAGATACAATGTGTTTATGCCAGTTAAGGTTACTTTCAAATGTGACGCCCACAAGATTGAAGGTGTCTTTGCTCTGTAAACTTGGCCGCTCATAAGTAGAGGATGAGTATTTGATGACTCTTTCGCGACAAGGAACATGATTGTGTTTTGGATGCATTAAAATGGACGAGATTTTTGGCGCCCCAATCCAATATTAAATTAAGATCCTGCGAAAGAGATATCTGCATCGCTCTGCGTTTGTTTTCCAAGTCAGGGTTTAGTAATGGGTTTAGGAACCTGAAAACTGGAGTGAAGGGTACTATCGTCGGCGAAACTATGAATGGAATTAGTTGTGGACGAGAGAAGGTCGTTGATGTGAAGAAGAAACAATGTTGGTGCCAGAACTGAGCCCTGAGGGTACCTGTACCTGGTAGCCTGTCGTAGGTACTCTTGATGTGTAGATAAGTTTTTCTTAGATTTTATTAAGATTATACCATCAAAACAAAGCAGGTCATAGCAAAGTAAAACCATTGTTTATTAAATTTACTAAACAATAACGATTTTCCAACATTGCTTTTCTTAATTTTCTTTCTAACCTTTGGAGCTATTAGTATGCATTAATGTAAGCCTGAACTGATACATACATGGTATTGCAGATTTTCTATCAATTAAATTTTTAACACATGTATATAGCGGCTTTAGAGCAAAAACAACAAATTAAAATGGTCTTTTCATGCCACGGGGTTTACACACTTAAAGTACTTGGCGAAATCTGATCTATCATTTCAAATGTGAAACAACGTACAAAAAATTGTAATTTATCAAATTACATAGTAGAACACTTCCATAGTTAACACACTTACTATAAAAAGCAAAAAAAATAGTATTTGTAATTTGATTTTCCAAAACAAAGGCTTTTAACAAGTCGCTTTTATTAACTTGGGTTGTAACTATCTATCCATCTGGCTGCCTATGTAACGGAATCTTTGAGCCTAATTTTAACCAACTTCCAGCTATTCGATTTCTTTGAAACTTTGCACACGTATTAAGGACCCATGACAATGCAATAATCTGCAAACAGTATCCCGTTATCCTTTTGGATCGCCAGGAAAGAAATTCCATTATATTATAAACAACACCTAGGATGCCATCTTGTTGGAAAAATTTCAAACTTTGCTATTAAATGAAGAAGAAATTTTTTAGTTTTTTACAACAATTTGGTTAGTTGCACCCATTGGTGTTCAATTTTAAGTGAACAACAAAAAATTAATAAGTTCTTTTTACACAATTGGGATAGCTGCACCCATTGGTGTTCAATTTTTATGAACAATAACAGTTAATAAATGCCGTTAACACGCTTTATTAACTTGGGTTGTAACTATCTCGGCTATGTAACGGAATCTTTGAGCCTAATTTTAACCAACTTCCAGCTATTCGATTTCTTTGAAACTTTGCACACGTATTAAGGAAACATGACAATGCAATAATCTGCAAACAGTATCCCGTTATCTTTTTGATCGCCAGGAAAAAAATTCCATTATATTATAAAAACAACACCTAGGTTGCCATCTGTTGGCAACATTTCAAACTTTGCTATTAAATGAAGAAGAAATTTTTTAGTGGGTTGCAATATATTGGCAACGGTCCAAACATTGCCTGGATTGCCATCTGTTGGCAAAATTTCAAACTTTGCTACTTAATGAAGAAGAAATTTTTTAGTGAGTTGCAATCTGTTGGAAAAATTTTTAAAATTTGCCACTCTTGTTCATTAAAAAATTTTTTCGCCATTTTGTCAAGAGTAGCAGAAACTAAAAAATGAAAAATAATTAATAGTTTAAAAAACTAAAAAACACGCTTTTATATGCAACCGAACTAAAAATTAGAAAATAATTTTTCATTAAAAAAATATTGTCATTTCATAGTAAAAAGCGTGGGGTGATAAATATATTAAATGTTATAATTATTATATTTGCAAATATCTATGATGGAAAAGTTATGAAAAATAGTAAAATGCACCCCACGCTTTTTACTATGAAATGACAATATTTTTTTTAATGAAAAATTATTTTCTAATTTTTAGTTCGGTTGCATATAAAAGCGTGTTTTTTAGTTTTTTTAAACTATTAATTATTATTCTTTAATTTTATTTTAAAGTTTCTTAAATCGACTAAGAATTACATTATAAAAGCTTCTTTAAATTCCTTTTAGACATCATGCCAACTAACCTTACTTTTTGATATTTTAATTTTCTAGAGATCTTTTTCCCAGGCAACGCCCATGATCCGCTGAACATCAATATTCATTTTTAAGTTTCTGTATGGGCGGTGGCGATTTTTAAAAGTGGTTTTCTTTAATAGCTTTGAACACAAAAAATAATTGCATAAGTGGGTTCTTGGGGGTTATATAACGGCAAAACAAAGAATTTAGGGTCTCCTTTGAAATCGCGATTTCTAGTGTCTGCATAATACTATATTTTTATTGTTTAAATGATTTATAACCGTTTTTTTTGTTTGAGATGAGCTGAGTTTTTCTATACGAAAACATACACCAGCGCCAAGAACTCCTCATTTAATTGACTGTATGTCTTGTCGACCTTTTTTCATCTTTGACAAACCACGAAGGCTAAAAGCCTAAATACTAACGTACCGTGGGTGTCATAATGCGAGGTAAGAGGGAGTTTGTTGACACGGGACTTAAATACTTAAAGATTTGGGGGAAGGAAAGACCCCGCGGGCAGCAGGTTCCACAATCTAGAAACTCTAGGGATAAAAAAATCGAACAAAGTGGAAGTTCGGGGCCCGTCCAGTTGGACCGTATAGGGATGCATACGCGCGAAACCACCTTAACCTTAAGAAAACACATTATTAATGATTAAGTTTTCTCATTAACACAACAACATTAAATCTTTGTTATTTCTGTTAAATAGATTCAAAAAAAAGTAAGAAGAAATAAAGTATAAGCCTAAACGAAAATAACATAAAAAAATCATAATTTCAAAGTAAAAATATATTCTTTGCATGAAAAATCTAATAAAATAAATAAATGAACACATTCGCCAAAGCCCATGACCAAAAACGGTTATTTTTCTCCAGTCGAACATACTGACGGGAACGACACGCAACGTCCCAGCTTCATTTAAGTGAAACCGCTTACTCGGAACAATCGGCAATTGTTCTTCCGTAAAAATCGCGGATTTGCACTCAAAAATCCGCACAACACTCTTTAAACCCCTTTAACCTTTAAATGTCACTGGATTTTGCTGTGAAACGGTGCCGATGAAATCAGGATTTGTAGAGCGATCATGAATTTACCGAAACGGTAAACAATTTCAAGTACAGGGTGTTTTATATTAGTATTTTATTATAGGTCCGGTAGGTGACTTTATTACAGCGGCTGAGATGTTGACGGGCGAGGCGACGCAGGAGCCGAGTCCGGAATATAAAACGAGTACTGTAATAACACCTAACGGACGTGTATCGTATGATATTTTTATTTCATACTTCTTGTCTTTATGAAAAATTAATGAATAAATATTATTTATAAAATTTTTTAGAGAACATGTTGTTAGTTTTAAATTATTTTACTTAAATTACGTAGGTATACAGCCTTGTTCTCCATATCATAGGTAACTATGATTATTCTTCGCTTGTCACTGTCAAATTGATAAAAAAATATTATATTATTTGTAGCTCCTAAACGGTATTAAATAGGTAACGCCAGATAGGTCCAAATTAAATAGAAAATTACCAAATTTAGTAAAACAGAATATTTTTGAAAATGTAACAATAAATTTGTTTTATAGTAATAATATAATTTTCATTTACCAAAGTTGGTAGAAAAACATATTTTGCCAAGTAGAAATGGTATTAAATAGGTGTAACGCTATATATAGGTTTAAATTAAATAGAAATTACCAACTTAGAAGTTAAACAAAAATACTTAAAAATGTAACAAGAAGTCTGTTTTGTAGTAATCTAATCATTTTTATTTACTAAAGTTGGTAAAAAAAAAAATATTTTGGGTACAAGGCAGAAATTCCTAAACGGTATTAAATGGGTAACGCCATTTTGGCAACCAAAAATGACGATTACTTGAAGGCATGGTCAACAATCATCTATGCAGACATTATAGAGATGCATGACGAGCGGTAGTTAGGCAGGTACATATTACAATTAGAACAATGTAATGTGCAATTTAATCATGTCGCAAACCTAATACACGGTAGGCAAAGTGGATTTGTAACTAGGACGGTGAAGCAGAAACAAAAATAGAGTTCCTAGACGATAAAAAGTCTCCTCAAAGTGAAATTTTTAATTAATAAATCTTTTAGTTTTTGGGGTTTAAAAATTTAATGACAATTCTTTTTTCTACTTTATTTAGATGCTTTTTTAGAGGGGAACGAAATTTTATAGGAATTTTGAAAATTTAACAAATAGCTATTTATGTATCAAGGGCGTTACTTAGGTCTATAACGCCCTGAAGGTCCGAAATAGCCCTAGGGCCTCTGGCCTCAAGGGCTAGATTTCGACCCGATGGGCATTATAGTCCAGTAAAGCCCGTGGTGCATACAATGCTTTATGTTTTACCCAAAAAGAGTTTTTCAATGACTAATTACATTATTTATTCGCAATATAAAAAATAAGTTGCACCTGTACCTGTATACGTAAGTAGATAATGACTGGTGTTAAGTTTGACTTTGATGTTTCTATCAGTTAGTCAGTTGGCATTTTTATTTAACGATTTGCTCAAAATGGAAGAAATTCCACAAAATATAAGAGAAAAGGCCATAAAAGCGACCGAAAATCTTTTGCCAGTTAAATCAAGGCAACAGTATGATCGGGAGTATGGCATATTTGGTATTTGGAAAGATGCGAACGCAATTCTTCAAATAACCGAAACCGTTTTAATGGCATATTTTCAGGAACTGGTAAGTTATTGATTTTATTTTAATACATATGTTTGTATAAACTTGATCTTTATTGTGAGAGAAATAAAATTGGATAAGCAATAAAATTTCCATATTAGCGCATTAGGCATTATAAGCGGGCATTATCATAATGCCCGCTTATAATGCCCTAGGTGTGATAGCAGGTATTATTGCTACCATAACATATTCCGTTTCTAAGGTATTACAGGTCAGTAATAGATGGGTAAAACATAAAGTACATTTATTTACCCACTTTTAAAAAAACCAAATCGTCGAGATATTAGGGAACTGTGGTATGACAAAAAAAATAAGAGAGATAAGAAAAGTCTTTGTTGGGGATTGGACTCAATATGAAATTATTGTGCAAAAATTGCTAAAAGTAAATATATGCTTATGAAACTAAAGCCTTCAATATATCTCTAATAATTATAACATTCCTAAACTAACACGGACGTGCGTAGAGGACTACAAAGTTCTTCCCGGAGTGGCGGCTAGAGGTGTCGTACGAACGTTTTTACCTTCAGGGGATCAAGGAAAGATTCACGCTAAATTGACGGCATCTTTCTTCTGGATCTAAGCGCTGTGAGCGAAGATTCCTATAAGCTGATGGTATCCTGTTTGGTGGTGAACACGGGTATTTCTCAAATGGCGGGAAATAGATGGGCGTGCCATGGGAACTGTCAGTAGTGAAAGTGAAGGTTATACGTAACACCAGTAGCAGATCTTGGTTTGACAGTCGACAATTTATGCATTGCATCGAACGTTGAATTATTTGTTTTCTTTTGGAATTTCTGGGAGCTACGAGCTCGATTATCCAGATTTTCCGCCGACCAATCGGACTATTTTATACAAAGGCGCCGCTATCCTTTACAGCGACGCGCCGATACACTATGGGATAGAAATCCATATTTTGGTCAAAAAGCTACTTTGAAATTTTAATGGCTCATGCTGTGTATTTCAAAGTAGATACCCAAACTACATGTATGCAAAGTTATAAAAGGATACGACGACTTCTATTGGGGTAATAAGAAACTTGAAAATGGATTTTAAGTAAACATAAATATACAAAATTTAATCTACTTAGTTTATTATGAGCCATGTTTACTAAAAAAAATAAAGAGTTTAAATAATAAGAGCTATTGTTGTGTTTCCGATGCAGTCTCGCGAAATCTCGCTACTTTTGTCAAATATTTTTTTACCTTTTTTTATCAGTTTTTGTACTTTCCTACTTTTGCTGCTTCTGAGTATAAGAACAGATACAAGATTTTTATAATATACAAGGTTTTCCATTTTAAAATTTAATATGTTACACTGTCTACCCCCGCTCCTCTGGCTGATAAAGCATTCTGATGAAAGATATGGATTCTACAGAATCTACCCGACAAGCGGTTGTTTTTTTATTTTATTTTATACGTTTAAAAATAAGGAAAGATGTAGGCTTCTAGGAACCATTTAAGGTATTTTTCGGGTTTTGGATGGTTCGTATTTCCGTAGGCTAATTGAGATAGACTTACATCAAATGTAGTATTTTTTGGTGGTGATATAATATTCAGGGTCATTCCACAAAAAATCATACTATGTGTCGTACCCTGTATATCAAATGAGATAATAATCGTCGGATACTGATTAAGAATACTACCGAATTAACCAAACAAGCTGACAGTTTCGTTTATTTTAATAGTACAATAATGTGAAAAGGGTGTAAATTTATAATAACATATAATAAGTTTTAGGTTTACAAAAGCATTTGTAATAATTTATAATATTTTTCAGTAAAAGCCTCATTTTAAGTTAGATTGTTAAGTTCCAGAATTTTTGACCAAAAAATTCTATCCCATGGTGCGATGATCAACTATCCAACCGGCATATCATAAAGAAATATGGCAAGGCGACACAGCAACGTAGCATGCCGATTGTTGCTTTAAACTTTTTGTGATTTTCTTTATCTAAGAGCACCTAATTTGTTTTAAACTGATATAGCGGTTTTCGCTATTATAAGAGATTTTCGAAAAATTATTTTTCAGGGCGTTTCTATAGGTCCTTTATGACACAAATCTGTGTGCGCGTTTTCCAAAATCCATTTCTATAATTTATTATTAATAAAAACATATTTACGGGACGGTGGAGTGAACAGGGGTGCTGGGTGGGGACAAAACAGTATAAATCCAACGTCAAACACAAGAAAACATGCATACACTGCACTCGGAGCACATGAAAATGTAAATTAATTTTGAAAAGTATAAAATTTTTTCGAAAACTATCCCACACATAATATGAGATATCTCTTCCGCCATTAATTAAAAAGTTCGTCATTATGAAAATGAGTCTTGATAGAAGCAGCGTTGCCAAACTTCTTATGAAGAATTAACACCAAGCCTATTTCGGGGATTATCCACCATTTCCATGAGAAACAATGGTATTTTTTGTAGAAATACCTCCTTCTTTATGTTTAGGTATTTTTCTTTTTTCTCTACAAATTATAATAGGAAGAAGGAGTAACTTAATTTTTCATAAGAATTTTGTCCGGTTTCTTCCTTTTTTAAGCTATTGACACTTTCTCACTTTATTTGGCAACATCGCAAGACATTTACAGTTCTATTGCAAACTCTTCTCTTTTATGCAGTGACAGCCATGACGGGATTGTTGTACTTTTATTTATTTTTAATTTTTTTAAGCAATTTTTGGACATTTTTGTTAACAGAAAGTGCGGTGTGTACTGTGAAATACTGGTTTTGGGTGTTTAATGTAAGTATTTCTACTGTTTCAGTCCCCACCCAGCACCCCTGTTCACTCCACCGACCCGTAAATATGTTTTTATTAATAACAAATTATAGAAATGGATTTTGGAAAACGCGCACACAGATTTATGTCATAAAGGACCTATAGAAACGCCCTGAAAACGAATTTTTCAAAAATCTCTTATAATAGCGAAAACCGCTATATCGAACTATTACCCGAAACTTTATTAGCAGTACTTAGTTTTATCAAAAGTTAAATGATATACAGGAGTAGGTCAAAAGCAAAAACTGCTTAAGAATAATGCAGTTTTTAGTTTTTTCCTGACCTACACTGAATACCATAGAACTTTTAATAAAACCTAGCTACTGCTTATAAAGTTTGGGACCATGCACCACTTTTTATGAGGTTTAAAACTTTCTGACTACATTGCAAATAAAAAGTTTTACATTTGTTGTACACTTTAAAGGACCACACTGTATATCAAAAATTCCATTGTTTAAATAATTTAAAATTTGTTTTTATTTTAATTTACAAAAAAAAATCAAAAAATTAGGGTGTAACAAACAAAAGATCTCAGATAAATGTAAACTCAGCTCTCAGTTTAAACCATACCCCATTACGTCGAGTTTCAAGTTTAAACTCTAGCTGGTGTTTATCTAGACCTGTAAAGCCTGTATTTTAACTAAAATGTAAGTTTAACTGTAGGTTAAAAGTTTAAACGGTACTTATACAATCGGGCCTTAGTTTTTAAGGACGATATAACGGTTGGAATGTTCGTGTTAAATAAGAGCCTTTTTTTCATTGCAAAAATTTGCTGTCATCATGGCAGGCTATCGTAGATGGAGCAATCATCGCTTTGCCCTGGTTGCCAAGTTGTTTACAATTTCTGCATGTAAACTTTAATGTCCTTTTTGGCTCGCATCTAATTAAGAGAAAGAAAATATACCATGAATCGAATATTTTTAACTTGACAACGTTGCCGCAGGCAGTCACGCCAAAATGTTAATGGATATTTGTGTTTGATATTTTTCAATGGCCGATTTGTTAGGACAGTTTGTTTACATTTTCTGACATTTATTGTGTTTCGTGGTTTTTTACACTTAATTGGACTTTAAATATTGACTTTTATTAGTGATCACAGTGTATATATTAAATTTGTGCTTTTCAACAGATAATTTAAGGTAATATTGACATGGTTATCTGTAAGAAAAATCTTTATAAAAACCAAATAAATGACATTTTTAATAAGGTGTGTGTAATTATTGAACTAAACCCCAATATTTTATATTAATAGGAAACAAAAACAAGTACCTAACATTAAGGGCAAAAATAGCACAGCTATATAATTTGAATTTGGCGGGCAAACGATAAAGTCGACTCACGCGCCATCTGCGTTTACTTTCCTTGAAGACAGACAAGGAAGGCCCAGAAGCTATCTCTCTCTCGGATAATATATTTACATTTAGTTGCTCGTCTCATTCTTATCTCTGGTAGAATCACGGACTGAAATTTCGTGATCGATTTTTGGTAACTTAATACTTTCAAAATACCCTGTAAACATGTTCATTAACTAATTGTTTTGCTTTCTATAAAAAATTCGCCTTAATTACATGTTTTTAATTCCGCTACAGAAATGTTGAAGGGGTAACAAATTAGCTGGAATTTGGATTTTAGGATAAACTCGATATCAGGCCGAAAGGGTTTATGCAATTAAGCAAAATGTTTCAAATTACTATTAAGGACGACCCCATTTCATTTTAACGGTTCCGTAGGTGAACAAAACGCAGGTATTGCAAATATGGTTAATTAAAATAATTGCTCTATTAATAAAGTAGTTTCGGGCACATTATGTATAATTACCTTTTGGAGATGGTTAACCCGAGGGTTAACCACTAACCAAATACACATGAATATTTTTAAAGTTTTACCTTTTTTATAAAAGTAATAATAATTTATGTAAAAGACACTTTATGTATACAGTGTGTTCAAGATAAGGATCCTAAGCATGGGAATCTCAGTACCTATTGGAGATACAGCTCAGGTTAAATTAGGAGAAGTTTGTTTTTAAAGCCTATTTACATGCCGTTTAAAAACTTGAAAAATTTTTATGGCCTGCTGAGATATTTGGCAAAAACCAAAATTTGACTATATCGATTTAATTTTTTCTGACTTTATTTGAAGAGATATATAAAAACTTTTTCATTGGCACTTTTTAGCTACTACATAATGATATTTTTAAATTTTTTACCCGACGTTTCGTTTTTAAGAAACTATCATCAACTTTATTTTTTTATACGGCTCGAAAGAAAAGTACCCCTGTATCTGATCCCATTTTTTATTACAAATTCAACAATGTATCACGTAATATTTTAATTTTTAGGTAAAAGGAAAATTGCATTTTTCTATTTTTTTAAAGTTATTTTTAAGTAGGCCTTGCAAACAAATGCTTGGACGTTAATACCTGTTACCGTATTTGTAACATAATTTAATATCATTATAAAATAGTGGGTATTTGTCGTTATTACCCTGTATGTCGAGTTGTTGGTTTTAGAGCAATTGTTCTTATTGTTACTGTTGTCTTTATTATTGTTTATTGGTAAATAGCTAATATCTACTTGTATTATTACGGTCAAATATGCAGGTTGGCCATTATAGAGATGAAGTTAAGCTTGACATGCTAACATGCTACATTTTGTGCTGCAAAAATAAATGAAGGTATTATTTCTGCAGTTAATGAATTATGGTAAATACATGGACCTGGTATTTCAGTTCCTAAAATTCCACACCACATATTAAACCCAAAACGTTCTTGATGTTTCGATATTTTCTTGAGCCTAGTAAAGCATGTTGCGACGGTTAAAGATACCATGATTAGTGACCATACTGTCGGACCATATTTTTTTAAAGAGGAATTTAAATTTTCTTCACACGAGCGTGTATACCACTCGCAAAAATATCGGCGCGTTTGAAATCTCCCGGTTTAAGTCCTGGGCAAATCTTAAATTTATAGGGGTGATATCTATTTTTACGCAAAAGAAATTGAGCTGTGGGTTTGGCTACTCCTACATTTTATTTAATTTGCCAAGTTGATATCTCAGGGTTCTCAACAACTGCTTGTAAAACATTATTTGGGGTTTCTTCTAAAGATTTCCTTTCTAGATAAAACCGGCTTTTTAAATTTCGAGCCAGCTGTAAGAAAATGGAATTACATGGCTGTTTCCTTTCTGCATATTTATATAAAGATACATTGCCTCTGTATTTACAGTATTTTTTTGTGGCACAAAATGTAGCACGTTAGCATGTTAAACTTTTCTTCATAGCTATAATTGCCACTGGCATATTCGACGATAATAACACAATAGATATTAACTATTCACCAATAAACAATAATAAAGACAACAGTGACAATAAGAACAATTGCTTTAAACCAACAACTCGACAAACAGGGTAATAACGACAAATTCCTACTGTTTTATAATCATGAAATTTACGATATAGTTTATTTAAACATTTCTTTTTTTAAAATTACCTAATCAATAGCACACCTAAGAATAAGCATCTTCTTCTGTAAACACCCTGTATTTATAAATTAGTTTCAAAGCAACGAAGTTTACTACTTCTTCAAAGACATAAACAATCAAAAAACAATAAATCTGCCCATTTAAACCATATGAATAGCGTCCCATCCTTTGTATTCAAAAATTAATTTCCCCATTTCGTTGTCAATTTCCATTCTTTCTTCGAAACTTACACATGTATTACTTGGGCCGCCAGCTGCGCACAAAATTGTTGTTGTGAACATTTGAAATAAATTACCGCTTAAAATTTAGTAGAACCCGCTTCCTCGTTCGGAAATCTTATGAAATGTTTCATGTCGCAAGGAGTCGACTTGATAAACGTATTGTAATTAAATACCGGGTTTTGCTTGACCGCTTTTTTGAAGAATGGCTTCACACTACTAAAGAGTACAAAACATTTACGCTTTGGTACTTCCTCTTGAGCATGGAATAATTAAACATCTGAAGAACCCAGGATATAAACCAGTCTAGCTTTAATGCCCCACTTTTGGATCTAAACATTGTTAAAAAAATCGTTTAATATTGTATAAAGGTTTTAAACCCAGCTTTAAATTTGATAAGTAATTTTGTCAGGTGTTTTGATGGCTAAAGAGCAATATAGGATTTTTTTTAATTTCACATTTAAATAAAAAATAACCACAGTGCACTTGTGATTTTTTTTTGGGTACAATTTTTTTATAGTTTTATACATCAACTATATTTTTGTAAAAAATCGAATATCTACGAGTCATCCTTTTCTAAGATATTTAATTTTGTCCAAAATATTTTCAAACATCCTATAGTGTGTCGTAAGCTCGGTCGTAAGTAATAGGGATAAAAGACTAAGCCAAAATAATGTTAGTACTTCACAAAAATCTATCTTGCTTCGTTAGGGAGCTATTGGATAATACTAATAATCGTCTTTTATTCTCATTCTCATTATCTTTATATTAGCGACAAGGAAAACATGATTGTGTTTTAGATGTCATTAAAATGGACGAGATTTATGGCGCCCCAATCCAATATCAAATTGAGATCTTGTGAAAGAGATATCTGAATCGGCTCTGCGTTTGCTTTCCAAGTCAGGTTTAGTGATGGGTTTAGGAACCTGAAAATTGGAGTGAAGGGTACTCATCGTCGGCGAAACTATGAATGGAATTAGTTGTGGAAAGGTCGTCGATGTGAAGAAGAAACATTGTTGGTGCCAGAACTGAGCCCTAAGGTACTCCAGCATTTACTTGCTGAAAGCTTGAAGAATGGCTGTCCACAATAACTGATACGTCGATCAGATAGATAACTAGAGAGCCAAGTACAGAGTTTAGTTGAAAGACCATAGGAGGAAAGTTTATTAAGAAGTGCGGCATGCCAGACCTGGTCAAAAGCTTTGGATATACCATTCATGTATGCCAATTTACTTATTTCAATAATACCTTTTGAACTGTTTTCACAGTACCAATGATATTTGAACAACTAAATAACTTTATACTTATGCTTCTTTCTATATTGGCAAGACGAGATTTACAGGATAAAACGATTTTTATTTTTATTTTATGTAGGTATGCATTTTTGACAGAGCTGAAAAATTTAACATTTTGGTTTGACCGTTTGTAACTATCTATCAATCTGGCTGGCTATGTAACGGAATCTTTGAGCCTAATTTTAACCAACTTCCAGCTATTCGATTTCTTTGAAACTTTGCACACGTATTAAGGAAACATGACAATGCAATAATCTGCAAACAGTATCCCGTTATCTTTTTTGGATCGCCAGGAAAAAAATTCCATTATATTATAAAAACAACACCTAGGATGCCATCTGTTGGCAACATTTCAAACTTTGCTATTAAATGAAGAAGAAATTTTTTAGTTTTTACACAATTTGGTTAGTTGCACCATTGGTGTTCAATTTTTATGAACAATAAAAATTAATAAGTTCTTTTACACAATTGGGTTAGTTGCACCATTGGTGTTCAATTTTATGAACAATAACAGTTAATAAAATGCCGTTAACACGCTTTTTATTAACTTGGGTTGTAACTATCTGGCTATGTAACGGAATCTTTGAGCCTAATTTTAACCAACTTCCAGCTATTCGATTTCTTTGAAACTTTGCACACGTATTAAGGAAACATGACAATGCAATAATCTGCAAACAGTATCCCGTTATCTTTTTGGATCGCCAGGAAAAAATTCCATTATATTATAAAAACAACACCTAGGTTGCCATCTGTTGGCAACATTTCAAACTTTGCTATTAAATGAAGAAGAAATTTTTTAGTGGGTTGCAATATATTGGCAACGGTCCAAACATTGCCTGATTGCCATCTGTTGGCAAAATTTCAAACTTTGCTACTTAATGAAGAAGAAATTTTTTAGTGAGTTGCAATCTGTTGAAAAATTTTAAAATTTGCCACTCTTGTTCATTAAAAAAATTTTTCGCCATTTTGTCAAGAGTAGCAGAAACTAAAAAATGAAAAATAATTAATAGTTTAAAAAACTAAAAAACACGCTTTATATGCAACCGAACTAAAAATTAGAAAATAATTTTTCATTAAAAAAATATTGTCATTTCATAGTAAAAAGCGTGGGGTGATAAATATATTAAATGTTATAATTATTATATTTGCAAATATCTATGATGGAAAAGTTATGAAAAATAGTAAAATGCACCCCACGCTTTTTACTATGAAATGACAATATTTTTTTTAATGAAAAATTATTTTCTAATTTTTAGTTCGGTTGCATATAAAAGTGGCCTCAACGTCCACGGGCGGACTTTTTAATTAATCCCGATACATACGTACATAAGTATTTTGAGCAGTATAATTTGACTTTATTTTTTTTCCTGTAAAATCAATGCTTATATTTTAAAACATATTTATTAACTTGCAGTAAATTTTAAAAAATGTCCCAGTTGTAAAAAAACATGTTAGATCATTTTAATTTTTGGGTAGAACGTAGTCACGAGAAAAGTTTATCGCCGTCTTAAAGAGTTATAAAGAAATCATGGGAATCAACTGGAATTATACTTAATCCCTTAAGTGACTTACAACTGCTTAACTTTTTGGGTGGGTCACTGATAAGATTATTAAGGTGAATGAGGCTTTGTTAAATCTCATTTGTTTAAACATATATCTTATTCTACTAGGTGTCCTAAATTATTTTTATTATAAATATTAAAAGCATGAACTTAGAAAAATATTCCTAATTACAAATAAGAAGTAAATAATGAAAAAAATACACTATTTTTTGTTACAAAATAATTAGCTTAATGTTTTTTTATTTGTAAAAACTAAACCAATAAACAGGTTATGATGATGTTTGATATGCCTGTTATCACATAGTTAATGGAAGCATCTCTAATATTTATTTTTTTATAATATCGCATGGTTTAGATATGAATAAATATTTTAAAATGGGACGCCGTGCGTATGGGTTTTATGAATTCTTACTAACGTATGTCCTAAAAGTTTTGGCACACAATATTTATCGGTTTTTTTTTTTAATAAAGAAATTTATTTAAACACTAACTAGTTATCATAAATTACAACTCAATACTTAACTAAACTATACTATCGAATTATGTGGAGTGGCCCATTCTGCTCTACCAGACGCAAATTTCTTCGAATGTCTCTCATGAGGTCCTGGACGGAATTCAGTTCAATTTGTCTTAATTTCTTGTAAATTCGCCGTCTTAATTGTTCCTCATCTTGTGCTTCCCAGCCTCCATGATAAACCTTTCTAGACAGTACAGCCCAAAATTCCTCTATTGGGCGAGCCTGCGGCAAGTTTAGAGGATTATCGTTTTTGGGAACAAAAGGTATGTGGTGTTGTCGAAGCCAGTTTTGGGTATCTATTGAGTAATGGCATGATGCTAGGTCTGGCCAAAACATGATATCGTCATTAGCATGATGTTCGCGGACAAACTGAAGCAATTTGGAAAGGCAGTTATCAATATAGCTCTGACCATTCAAAGCTTTACCCCTCACTCTTCCCACAAAAGGTCGGGATACATCCCTGTTAGAAATTGCGCACCAGATAAGGATTTTATCTGCAAATTTCGCTTTATGTTTGTATCTAACATTGTCAGGGCATTCCTCTACGTTGTCCGTATAAAATCCATCGTTTCCCTTCATTTTAGAATTACTCAAAGTGAAATACTTTTCGTCATCTAAAATAATGATTTTTTCATTGGCAAATTGTACCCGCCTGAGTTGACGACAAGATCTTGGTATACGAAGAAGCTGCTCTTGAGAGTATTTGGGGCACTTACGTCTCTTTCGATATTTAAGACCATTCCTCCTCAATTCCAACGATATCGTACTCTTAGAAGATCTGTATTGCCTAGCCAGTCTCCTCGTTGACATTCCAATCTGGTTTTTTGCTCTTCTCACCAATCTCTTTGACCTCTGTGCGGTAAATGCACGTGGTCTTCCACTTTTTGGGAGATTCAGACATGGTATTTCCTGCTCGCACTCCGCTATTGTTCTATAAATGGTTCTGCGTGAAATGTTTTCATTCTGGAATATTCGACAGATTTCAGCTTTGGGTATCCGCCCAACTAACTTGTAGATACTTTTTCTTATTTCTAATTTATACGACATCTTAAAGCGAAAACTTCAAAATAAATAAATCTCAACTGACAGTAAATAAAGTAAATAAACTTTTGTTTTCAAAGGCCAGTTGATATTATTTTGCTTTTGTTAAAATTAAAGACAATGAGTTTTGTGCCAAAACTTTTAGGACATACGTTATACTGTTTTTATACTTATAAAACCAATTCCCCCTTTTTGTAATTTCTAAACATTTAATTTTTAAATTTTAACAAATTAAAACTTCAAAAGTTTTCCCCTGTCTTGTTTTTATCATTTTTATAAAATTATTTTTAACTTTCGAAAAGTTATTCTATTAACCAGTCAGTAACAAACCCTTTACGCAGGAAAAAACGTCCTAAATTTTTCTCTAAAAAGCTGATTTATATTGGAGGAAAATTTCTGATGTGGAAAATTAAATTATGTTAATGTTGATCTTGTTAGACGCAACGTTTTTCCGAGATGTTTTCATTATATTTTCTTTGCTGTCAATTTAATGCTGTTGTCTTTACATCAGGATCAGTCGTGTCTGTGATAAAAGGAATTTATTTTTAAATTTATATGTTAATTTCGTAACCTATAAAAAAGTGACGTAACGGTAAAAATTATTATTTTTTGACTTATTTTATAGAATACGTCCGTGAGCACTTCGTTAGACGTTACTTAAATTTTACTCTATATAGCACTCCTGAATAGTGTAGCTTTCTGACTATGAAAGAATTTTTATGATCGGTTCAGTATTTTCGAAGATTAGCGGCTACAAACAAACAATCAAAGTTACAAACTTTACCTCTTAATAATATTGTTATAGGCTAAAATCAGTGACGCCAAGATAAGAAATCTTGTCTTGGAACTACTGACATTTCCAGTTTTATGTAAAAAAATTCAAGAAATCTCGTTTTGACGATTTCTTGACAAAATTTATAAATTAAATAAATTAATTAATTTTGGTAATTTTTAGAATCCTGCGGCAACTCCGATTTTAACAAAATTTGGTATACAGGGGTTTTTGGGGTGCTGATCACGAATCTGAAAGATTTTTTGGCGGAAACGTTTCGTTCTCGAGATATTCATCATCAAAATTCAAATTTGAACTGAGCTTATTTTCACTATATTCCCTTCTTTTTGCACACAATTCTTGATTTAAAGCTAAAGTGTCAAACAATACTTGATTTTCACCTTTTAAAACCCCGTTTTTCACGTTTTTATATTATTTTTGCATTAAATTGCGTGGCTTTTCTTTGATAATGCGGCAACCATACATACACATAAGGCTTCATGGCACACTGGAATTGAAATGATTCAAAGTATAGCTATGCAATTTAATGCAAAAATAATGTAAAATACGTAAATAAACGGGGTTTTAAAAGGTGAAAATCAAATATTGTGTGCCACTTTAGCTTTAAATCAAGAATTGTGTGCAAAAGGAAGGGGGAATATTGTAAAAATAGGATTAGTTTAATTTCAAGTCTGTTGTTGAATTTCTCAAGAACGAAACGTTTCCGAGATTCAGATCGATCAGCGCCCCAAAAACCCCCGTATACCAAATTTCGTCAAAATCGGAGTTGCCGCAGGTTTCTAGAAAATTACCAAAAAATTTCAAGAAATCTCGTTTTGACGATTTTTGACAAAATTTATTTTGTTAATAAATTAATTTTAAATAATTTCTTCAACACTACTTTAAAACTATTTATAATGATGTATATAGGTAATTTTTATTTCAAGAGTCCTAAAAGTTTCTGAAGATTTCTGAAAATTGACCAAAATAGTAAAAAAATTGGAAAAAAATGGGACATTGTCCAAAATTTTAAGTATTAAAATAATTAATCAAAAAATACATTAAAAATACTTTAGATATATATGTTTTTTTACTGATTTTATATTTCTTAAAGTAATTTAATAATGAATTTTATATTACTTAAAGTAATAACATTCGTGGTCAATCTTTTACGGACTACATCAAAAAATGAATATTGATTTTAAGCATAAATAGCTGAGATATTAAAGTGCAACACACTGTAGTTACATATAATACTAGAATAATATGCTACATAAAAACTATCATTAAAATATTCTGACTAACCGATCTCTCAACTAACTTTTTAACATGTAAAATATATTGTAGTGGATATGTAAAAATCTAAATGTCAATTCATATTATGTTTATTTTTATAATTTTTTTCACTAATATAGTGCGCACTTCTTAAATTTAAAAATTATTTTTCTTGTAAATTACTACACAAAATCTGCTTTAAAAAATAAAATTATTTATACAGTGTGTCCCAGGATAGGTGTTACAAGAGGACAATTGGACCAAAAATTTTGGAATTTTTTAACGTCCTTCTGTGAAAACTGGTCGCAGGGTCCAAAACTGATAAATAAAAATTTTTACTTCGATTGGTAATATACAAGGCGAGTTATAACCAAAAATATACAAAATGACCATTATTTTTAAATATAAGACAAACTTTTATAAGTAAATGTTATAAAAGAATTAAAGTAAAAAACAAATATATTTTGGCAATTTTTTACATTATGCATTAACATTTTTTAAAATACTTGGCTTAAGGCATCAAATTTTAAAAAAATATTTAAAAAATTAAATTTTCTTTTAAATTTTGCTATTATTTAAGTTGTAGTGCATATAATACCATACAATACCGGTTGTAGTAAAATTTTGTATTTATTAGTTTTGGACCATGCGACCAGTTTTCCAAAAATTGATTTTGAAATTCAAAAATTTTTAGTCCATTTGTCCTCTTATAACACCTTTCCTGGGACACGCTGTATATTATTTGATACAATGACATATAACAAAAGTTAAAAAATATGTTGGTGAAATATTTTTGTTTGACAACTAACAGAATCTGTATTTTCCAATCTTTTTATATTCATACTTTCTAGGTGTCTTAAAATTTATTTATTAGTGTGTACATCTAAACACACAAAAAACAGAAAAAAATCTAGTTTAATTAATACTAAGAAGTATTTTATTCGGTTTATGAAAAAGAATAAATAAATATTATTAGTAATGTGCTATTTTATCTGTATATTTAAATAATACCTTCTGAAGTAAATGCTAAAGTTAAAATTTTAGACTTTTACTGACTGACTACCTAAATTATTAAAACGCAGTGGTTCAAACATTTTCACTCACCATTAATTTTAGTTCGTTAAAGTAAATAATCCAAAACACACAACAAAAACAAAATAGTCCTCACAAAAAGCAACCAAATACACCCACCCAAACACACTAACTCTAAATGTGTCGCAACAAGTCACAAAAAAAATCAACAATTTTCTCAAAAGAAAAATCCAGCGATAAAATCGAAAAAGTTTGTTTTGAAAACAGCACGTTAAGCGTGTTTCAGAACGCAGAACGACACAAGCTCTTCGTCGGAGAGGTGCGCGCGGACTGAATCGCAACTCTACAAAGTTAAAGTGCGGCAACAGTGCAGTTGGAAGTGCGCCTGATGGTTTGGGCTCGAAGGACCGAGCAGGAAGATAGGAAGATCCGCAGGAACATGTTGTTAAAAAGATGTCTAATTGGTCCTTTTTTACGACCTAGAGGCAGTAGGAAACAAGTCTATTAGCCATTATGATATGCAGTGACCGAGCGTATAAATGTTGAACCATATGAAAGACTCTATTTATGCTGAAAGCCTAAAGTACTAACGTACCGTGGGTGTCTTAAGCGAAGCAAGAGGAAGTTTGTTAACACGGGACTTAAAAACTTGAAGATTTGGGGAGAAGGAAAGACCTCCGCTGGCAGTAGGTTCCATAGTCTAGAAACTCTAGGGATAAAAGAACGAACGAAATGGGAAGTTCGGGGCCTGTCCAATTGGACCGTATAGGGATGCATACGTGCGGCACCACGAGTTTCTCTGTTGGGAGCTGCAAGAGGAGGGACTATACTGGATAATTCGTCGGAGCAGAAGCCGTAAAAGTATCTATAGAAGAGCGATAGATCTCCCACAGCTCGACGATGGGCAAGAGAGGAAGTCTTTGAGTAAGTAAAGGATCATTAATAAGACGAACAGCTCTTCTTTCGAATGGCATCAAGAATGCTAAGGCTTGTAGGGGATGCCATTCCTCAGACATGGGAACAATATTCCAGAGAGGGTCGAATATGGGACACATACAAAGTGTATAAATTGGAAGGAGAAAAATACTTTTTGGCTCGGAAAAGACGTCCAAGTTTTTTAAAGCCGCGGTGGATACAATGTGTTTATGCCAGTTAAATTTATTCTTAAATGTGACGCCCACAAGGTTGAATGTGCCCCCGCTCTGCAAAACCTGGCCACATTTTATACTGACACAGTGTTATAGCAACCTCTTTGTTTAGCGTTGAATTTAGGGTGGGGGCCGGGGGATAATCCTCCCCGAAACAGAAAAAATCCCCCAGAGGAATTTAAAATACGAACTAAAATTTGATGGTAAAATAATAAGTATGAATGTAATATCAAAGTATAAGTTGTTTTTTTGGTATTAAAAGGTGTGGATTCTTTTGCTCTTTAGGATTCCCCCAGGAATCTTTAATTCCTCTCCGGAAAACATCTCTGAATTCAACATTGCTCTAGTTTCTACTGGCAAAACTCCTGCTCCTACCTTGATGAAATCAACATGATGGTATTTTAGCGACAAAATTTGAGTTGGGTTAAAGTAAAAAAAAGGTTAAAAACTGTTGTTGAATTGTATGCAAATTAATTAAAAGTTGATGACTGACTTGTAATTCTCGTAAAATAGTTGTATTGAATATGATTCGGCAATATATTTTCTAGGCAAAATATTTCTCCTATTTTATTCAACTTTGGTAACGTGTGCGATATATTTTCGGTCGATGCTAAAGTTTATTCTACGAGAGTCCGGAAATATGCTTTTCCTACGAGTTGCGCAGACTATTTTTTCTCCGATGAAAATAATTCTTAAATTTGTGTTTTAGACGGCATAAAATATGATTTTTTTTCGAAAATATAAAGATTTTAATAATATGATCTCGGTATAATCCATTACGCATTGTCTTGTATTGTTGATTTACATTGACACACGTCATCAATGAATATAGAAAGTATAGAAAGCATAGGAAAGGGTGAGCATCCGGAAAAACTGTTTCCGACCATGGCCGGAATAGTATATATGCCTTCTACCTAGAGGAATTATATATTTTGAAGATAAGAAAATGTATTAGAAATATGTAGATTTCCGCCCTATCGATAAAAAGCATATTTCCGAACCCTTGGTGGTTGCTAGCCTCGGATAACGCAAACTCTGCACTATCGTCCGGAATATATCGCTTTTCTTACATGTGTACAGACCACTCACGGTTCCCAACAGAGAAACTCGTGGTTCCGCGCGTATGCATCCCTATACGGTCCAACTGGACAGGCCCCGAACTTCTCACTTTGTTCGTTCTTTTATCCCTAGAGTTTCTAGATTGTGGAACCTGCTGCCCGCGGAGGTCTTTCCTTCCCCCCAAATCTTCAAGTATTTAAGTCCCGTGTCAACAAACTCCCTCTTACCTCGCTTAAGACACCCACGGTACGTTAGTATTTAGGCTTTAAGCCTTCGTGGTTTGTCCAAAGATAAAAAAAAATGTTACACAATTTACTATTTTCTTATTATCCAACTTAATATTTATAAAGTTTCTTAGAAAAGATGTACCATAAAACAATAAATGATATACCAATAAATATGGGCCCTACATTGGGCAGCAAATTTAAAATTTATTTTTATTTATGTTTTTTATTTTTATGGAATATCACTTTTAAGAGAAATTATTTGGTTTTTAAGTTTAAATAAAAACACACACTATTTATTTATTATTATTGTCACAAAAGAGCAAAAAACAAATATCTGCATATTGCAGTGTAAAATTGCGATTTTTGAATAAATAAAAATCAAATTTCATTGATAATTATTCCAAATAACAATTCAACGTTTTTTGAGTACTTTTTAGGGTTTCAAATTGGTTTAAAGAGATATAAAATAAAACAAAATTAATTTACAGATAAAACGCCAAATTTTAGGATTTTTTTTACGTCCTACAGGTATTTTTACAATAATAAGACATTTATAATTTAAGAACTATAGCAACAATAATAACAAAAAGTTGTATTTTTACTTGGCCAATTTAAATCAAATATTAAAAATACACAGTGACAGAGGCGCATTTACATATTTGCCGCTCGTAGGCTATTAATTTTAGCCGCCCCTAATTTTTTCTTTTTCATTAAAAAACAATTTTGAAGAGCAAAAAAGGGCTTTATTTTTCTTTCTACGTACGAAATTAAAATCGAAATCACCTAAACAAGTTATAAAGTACAAAATCTGCCGCCCCCAAAAATAATCTGCCGCCTCCTAAAAAACGCCGCTCTAGGCTCCAGCCTACTCAGCCTGCTGGTAAATATGCCACTGCACAGTGACGTACTTTTTTTGTCAAAAATATTATTTAGGTTAATAAATTTAATCGAGGTAAAGCTAAATTAGCCCCTTACTAATACAAATACCACCGCCAAATTTTATCAAAATCGGTTAAAGGATATTGAAGATATACATAAAGCCGCGTCCACACTAGTAAAAATTTACGTTGTGTGCGCCATGCGGCACAAATTTGTATGTGCGTTTAAAATTTTTGCAAGTGTGGACGAATTCGCCGCATAGAAACACACGCAAAAATTTTCGCGACATTCAACGCACGCGATCCGTCAGTTGTCGGTTTTTTTCAACATCAAAGGGATTTGCGCCGCAATATTGTTTTAGTGTGGACGTATTTACGTTAACTCAATGATTTTGACAAATTTTGTTATTATGACTTGCTGTTTAGAAATTATAGAAGTTAACTGATATCCATCTTTCTAATTTGTTCTAAACCCACCATTCTGTGACTATACCTGATGCAATGTTAATGATAAAAAGAAAATGCGCTACTTTCATCGTCGTGCAAAATCTTATCAAAAAAATGGAGGAGAAAAATAGAAAAAAGACGATATTGGATTAAACATTTGTATCAAAATAAAAAACAATTTGATGGCGTAAAGTTATTATATCAGCTATCCTTGGATGAAAGTACTGGGCATTTCAAAAATTTTTTGCGTATGTCAACAAGTGACTTTGAGATTTTAATAAATAAGATTGGACCAAAAATTATCAAAAGGACACCAAGCTTAGAGAAGCCATATCCGTGAAGGAAAGGTTAGCTGTCACATTACGTTTTATGGCTACTGGAGATTCATATACAAGCCTTCAATATCTTTTTAAAATATACAAATAAAGCATATCCTTGATAGTTCCAGAAGTATGCAGTGCTTTAATTGACGTTCTAAAAGATTATGTAAAGGTAATGTGGTAGTAAAACTGAATTTTTATTTTTTTAAAATTTATTATCTTTCAAAAACAACATCTGTAAGGCAAAAACTTTAATAAAAACTGAATTTTCATTCGAAATAATACGTATAACACATTTTGAAGCAACGATTTCTTCCCAAGCATCATTCTTTTTGTTTTTATGAAAATACCACTTATCGCTTGGATCCCATAAAAGTCTTTGTTTTTGATATTCTTGTATCAGAAGAAGAATATCCTCTTTATTTAAATTTATCTTTTACAAAATATAAAATTCTTGGCGAAAAAATAATAAAGAATAACAAAATAGTATGCAACGCATAAGATCACACACGTTTTGAGCACGAACGCACGACACACAACGTAAAATTGAACGTGAGTAAAACGTGAAATTTGCGCCGCAAATATTTGCGCCGAATTCTAGATTCAACATACAACACATTTATTTACTAATGTGGACGCGGCTTAACGTATGTCCTAAAAGTTTTGGCACAAAACTCATTGTCTTTAATTTTAACAAAAACAAAATAATATCAAGTTGCCTTTGAAAACAAAAGTTTATTTACTTTATTTACTGTCAGTTGAGATTTATTTATTTTGAAGTTTTCGCTTTAAGATGTCGTATAAATTAGAAATAAGAAAAATTATCTACAAGTTAGTTGGGCGGATATATACCCAAAGCTGAAATCTGTCGAACATTCCAGAATAAAAACATTTCACGCAGAACCATTTATAGAACAATAGCGGAGTGCGAGCAGGGAATACCATGTCTGAATCTCCCAAAAGTGGAAGACCACCTGTATTTACCGCACAGAGGTCAGAGAGATTGGTGAGAAGAGCAAAAACCAGATTGGAATGTCAACGAGGAGACTGGCTAGGCAATACAGATCTTCTAAGAGTACGATATCGTTGGAATTGAGGGGGAATGGTCATAAATATCGAAAGAGACGTAAGTGCCCCAAATGCTCTCAAGCGCAGCTTCTTCTTATACCAAGATGTTGTCGTCAACTGAGGCAGGTACATTTTGCCAATGAAAAAATCATTATTTTAGATGACGAAAAGTATTTCACTTTGAGTAATTCTAAAATGAAGGGAAACGATGGATTTTATACGGACAACGTAGAGGAATGCAGTGACAATGTTAGATACAAACATAAAGCGAAATTTGCAGATAAAATCCTTGTCTGGTGCGCAATTTCTAACAGGGATGTATCCCGACCTTTTGTGGGAAGAGTGAGGGGTGAAGCTTTGAATAGTCAGAGCTATATTGATAACTGCCTTTCCAAATTGCTTGAGTTTATCCGCGAACATCATGCTAATGACGATATCATGTTTTGGCCAGACCTAGCATCATGCCATTACTCAAGAGATACCCAAAACTGGCTTCGACAACACCACATACCTTTTGTTCCCAAAAACGATAATCCTCCAAACTTACCGCAGGCTCGCCAAATAGAGGATTTTTGGGCTGTACTGTCTAGAAAGGTTTATTATGGAGGCTGGGAATCACAAGATGAGGAACAATTAAGACGGCAAATTTACGAGAAATTAAGAGAAATTGAACTGAATTCCGTCCAGGACCTCATGAGAGACATTCGAAGAAATTTGCGTCTGGTAAAGCGGACTGGGCCACTCCACATAATTCGATAGTATAGTTTAGTTAAGTATTGAGTTGTAATTTATGATAACTAGTTAGTGTTTAAATAAATTTCTTCATTATTTCTGACCCATGTTTATATAAACTTTCTTTCATAAAATATGCTTTTGAATGAAAGGTACGAGAGTAAAGCATTTTTAAACCAGAAGTTTAATTAGTACATAATAAAATAATATGTGCTCCAAAAATGTCTGATTACATAAATCATAATAACATTCGTCCCTTTTGCCCTGTTTACAGAATGTTTATTTTCAGAGTTTATTTTGTATACAACGGGATACTAGTTCCGCCTGTCAAAACTTGGGAAGTGCATGCATTGTGCTCAGATTTCGTCTGGATTTTGTGGTAAATATTGCATTAGTCAGACATTTCCAGAACATAAATTATTTAAAATTTCAATATCAACGAGATATTGCATACACCCGCGATGTAAATATTTCATTTGTAGTTTGTGTATGTTGGTTTATTATTAGATTTCGTATTTATTTTTTATTCAGAAATGGAAGCGACTGTAACGTCGTTAAAATGTGACAAGTTTAACACAAATGTGCCCAATGCAGAAGTGGTAGTAAAAATTTTATTTCATTTTTAAATTATAATATTTTGCTACAGAAGAAATACCTATAAAAAGATATATGAGTTTCGAAGAAAAATATTTTTTTATTTTTTAAAAGTACCTAATAAATAAAGTTCATATTTAAATTTTTTAGCCTTTATGCATTTACAATTTTCATATTTTTTATATTTTTCTCAAAAATATGAGAAAAAAATGTAATTTTACTTAATTTCACATGTGATGTTCAGTTTCATTAACTCGTTTTATCAATTTTACCCCACCCAGCACCCTTTTTTACTCCCCGGTTCCGTAAGTTGTTTACTGATATTTTTTAAAAAACGGAATATTTTGGATATGCGTCACTTACGTTTTATTTAGAAGAGTGTCAAAAATATGTAAGTATCAAAAATTAAAAAAAAAAATAGCAGAAAACCGTATTAAACTCTTACCGTTATTACCTAACAAAACCATATATTTTTATTAAGTGAGGGCCTTTTTAAATTCCAAAATGATAAAAGTTATATAATGCTTCTAGTGAGGTGATTTTCGATGTAAAAATATTGTAAAAACAATATAATATAGCAGTGAGGAAAAGTACATATCACACTAGTGTTACAAAGTAAAAATCACCCTAGGGTTGCGAAGTTCTCAATTGTTTTTATTTTTTCTATAAAGACAAACTTTAATTTTTTTTTGGAATAATTTGTGGTCGTAAGAAAAATAGTGTACAGTACTCATGTGAAAATGACTTTCTTACACTCGTGGGTTTGTCGCACTCGGCTAACGCCTCGTGTTACAATATTCCCACTTGTGTGAAATTAGTAATTTTCCACACTTATAATGTAATATACTATTAATGGGTTTTTGATACATGTAAAATAAAGAATTAAAGACGAAAAAGTTTTTGTATCATTAAAACGGAGTATTTTTGAACTCATGTATAAATAAATTTTCTTTTACATTTTTAGATGTAGAATCTGTCCTTAATAACAGTTTTATTTTTATATTAAAATCTAATTCTGGCCTTTTCACGGCTTAAGCTGCTAAGCATCTGACATTTCAAGTCCCTACTCTCAAAAGTGCGTAATATTGTTGTGTTCTGAATAGATCTTAAGCCTTTCCAACCCTTCTTCTCTAACCCTTGACCCAGATTTTGTACGGGAACTTGTGCTACTTTAACTATTGTACGCTAAGGAAAATCGACAGATTAGAGTTTAGTGTTTGTAATTTTTACCTTATAAATATTAGAAATATTTAAATACACAAATATAAGATCTTTTTTAAATTTGCTATGCATTTTATGTTATTAATAGATAAATTATATTTTAAAATATTTGTTTAACGGTTTTATTACAAAAAAATGGTGTAGGATATGAACTAAAGGCTAAAAAATAATTCGGAAAGTCCTAACTACCAGATCGCACCAATCTTCTCCTCAATCTGGGGTATGATCAGATAAATAATACAATCTTTGGGCGTGGTTTATTTAGAGCTAATTTTATGAGTCTATTGTTTGTCTGATCAATACCCTAGATTGATGAGAAGATTGGTGCGATCTGGTAACCAGAATTTATGGAACTATTTTTTAGCTTTTAGTACATACCCTACATTATTTTTATTGTAATAAAATTGTTTAGTTTTTTTTTGTGTCCAGTAACTTAACCGAGAAACTTTAAGGGGTAATTCTACAATGCAAAAATAAGAAAAAACTTATGCCTTAAACGTCTTAGTGTTTAAACAAAAAAAGTAACATTTAAAAAAAAATTATCGTTTATTATTTTTAACTCTTATACCAAACCTCTCATATGCATCAGAAGGCATTTTTTGACATAAAAGAGAAAAAAATTACCAGTGTCGTCCATAAGGGGTTTTGTGTAAATATGTTTTAAGAAAAAAATGGTGCGTCGCTGTAATTTTTCAAAATTTAAATATGTTTTTAAATCCTTGTTTAGTTTGGAACAAATTTGATCTCCTGACTTTTTTGATGTACGGTTTTCGCGTAAATAGCTACCATTTCTTGGCATGACACCCACGGTACGTTAGTATTTAGGCTTTTAGCCTTCGTGGTTTGTCCAAAGATAAAAAAAAAAAAACAAAAATGGTTAAATCTCTATATAATAAAATAATAAATAACAAAAGTTGTTTTTACTGTAGATCTTTGTGTATATGATATTACAATACAAAATGACCATACCAAAAAA
Organism: Listronotus bonariensis; assembly: GCA_014170235.1. Classification (NCBI taxonomy): domain Eukaryota; kingdom Metazoa; phylum Arthropoda; class Insecta; order Coleoptera; family Curculionidae; genus Listronotus; species Listronotus bonariensis. The sequence goes on along the minus strand of JACEGR010002163.1, from coordinate 56,622 downwards.
TGGTTTAAATTTTTTTATGCAAAAACCTTTTATCAAAGAAACAAAAGTCAAGAGGTCCCATTTGTTCTAAACTAAACGAGGATTCAAGAAAATATTTTCATTTTAGAAAAATTCAGTGGATAACATTTTTTTTTTAAATATTTACCCTAAGCCCTTTATGGACGACATGGTAAAAAAAATGTCTTCTTATGCATAGAAAATGCCATCCAATTTTTTAAAATTATTTTAAATGGTATGTGAGCCATAATAAAAACAAACATAATTTATATGACATATATGTTCATATAAAGTTTTTTTCTATTTTGTGTTGTAGAATCGCCCCGTAAAGTTTGTCGGTTGAGTTACTGGACACCCTGTATGTATGTAGGTAATTTGATTGAAATTGATGTAAACTTTGATGTCTATTGGTGCCTAAACGGTGAGGTTTATCGACTTTAAAAAAGAGTACCTTATTTTTAAGTTCTTGATTGCCTATAAAATGGCGCCCCAACTTTGCGATATCTGTCAAAATAAAAAAGTTATGATGTAAATAAATTTTAAGTTTTATGTAAAGTGCCCTCTGGCGTTATTTAAAAAAGTACTTTTGTCTATGAATCTGCAAAGCTCGATTTGTGTGCCAAATATCAACTGGATTGGTTAGAAAATAAATGCAATATGGCGTAAAAACCAAAATAAAAATTGAACTTTGACGGCTTGTAACTCGAAAACGAATGACATTTTGAAAACAAAATTATATACCCTTATTTTGTCAACTAGAAGATCACCCCCTTAAGTTTCGTGATCGATTAGTGAATCACCCAGTATAACTCTCCTACAAAATACTCATGTGTATTCAATACTGTTTTTAACATCATAAAATTATTTTTTGAATAGCTATTTTATTTACACCCTATCACTACGAAATCTGCTTACGGTGTGCCACTTCACATTGCGGTACTTGAAAATGCGTAACATTGTTGTTCCCCAAAAGGTCCCACTTGAAAGTTTCACAGCCCTCAGTCTTAACTCTTGACCTGGATTTCCTACCGGGAATTTTCGCTAGTTTGACTATTTGTATAATTGGGAAGGTATCGCAAGTAAATTTATTTTTTTACGTTAAAATTTACTTTATTTCTTTTAGTTATTATGAAATTCGAGAAGTTGAAAATTATTAAAAATGACGTCATTTTTTGATTTTAGTTTATTTTATCGGAAAATTTTATTATAAATAGAACTGTGCTTTTTTTAACAGCAACCGTTTTCACTCCTATTCCAAGGCTTAATTAGTTTAAAAAATAAAAATGTTTTGAACTGTTTTTGAGACAACCCTTTAAGCATATACCTACTAGAGGCATTGTCATTCGCCGTGGGAACCGGGGCCGCTTCTAATTTATACACTTTTTATGTGTCCCAAATCCGACCTCCCTTGGAATATTGTTCTCATATCTGGGGCATGGCGTCCCCCACAACCCTAAGCATTCTTGATTTTATTCAAAGAAAAGCTATTCGTCTTATTAATGATCCCTTACTTACAGAAAGGCTTCCCTCTCTTGTCCATCGTCGGGCTGTGGGGGATTTATCGCTTTTTTGTAGGTACTTTCATGGCTTCTACTCTGAAGAATTGTCCAGCATAGTTCCTTCACTCACGGTTCCCAACACAGAAACTCGTGGTTCCGCGCATATGCATCACTATACGGTCCAACTGGAGAGGCCCCGAACATCTCACTTTGTTTGTTCTTTTTATCCCTAGAGTTTCTAGATTGTGGAACCTGCTGCCCCGGAGGTCTTTCCTTCCCCCAAATCTTTAACTGTTTAAGTCCCGTATCAATAAACTCCCTCTTACCTCGCTTAAGACACCCACCGTACGTTAGTATTTAGGCTTTTAGCCTTCGTGGTTTGTCCAAAGATAAAAAAAGAAAGAAATGAGAGGTAGTACATTTTTTTCTATTGCTCCATCAACTTTCTTTTTTTTTCTCTCTTATTTACGGACTTTACAGCTGTCTACACATTTAGCATTTATGCGTATAATCTTTACAAGAATTCTAGCAATAATTTACCAGATTTTTATTAAAAACATTATTCAGAAATCAATGTGTTGTTACCAAAAATTCTATCAAAAATTTTCGGTTTTCGTCACATAATTCTTTGTAATTGTTCTAATAAAAAATATCCTAATATTAAAAGTTTATTGTTTACTATTTTTTTACTTACTCCTAAAAATGGTAAATGATTTAGTTACAAAATGTTAGTAAGGTAATGCGTCTTGTAAAACAAAACTTTTTAACTAATCGTTTGTCTTTTCAAAAATCCGTTTCCAAAATTGTAAGTTCCTTTGCGATAACCATCCAACTTTTAAATCTTGCCTGGTTATAATCCCCACATGTCAGCTGATCTTTAGATAGAAATTTGTTTGCTAACATAATCTGGTATAAATCTGTCTTTGGCGAAAACATTTCATTTATTGGTTTTAACATAAAATTGTTCAAGACATTTAATATTGTCAATATTTGTAGATATTCTGGAAAATTGGTATTTTTAACTAATTTACTTCGAAAAATCACAAACTACATTTACTGAGTTATATATTAAAACATTTAAAAATAAATACGATCACATAAAATATTTCTGTGATAAACTAGGCTCTAAAATTTTCTGCTGTATATATAAATAAATTACTGTTTATATTAAAAAAAAAAATAAACTACTATACTTAATTTTTTGCAAACAATGATAAAAATTACTCAGTTTGTACTTGAGAATGGACAGAGATAGAACTGTCTGAAACGTTGTGTCACTAATTAAAATAAAGACCATAAAAGTTGAGAGTTTTTTAAATAAAAACTCCCATTTAAGGTCCAAAAGTATGAACTAACTATTAAATATTATGTATTTTTAAAAAACACACATGGTATTTTATAAGAAAAATCGTTGTTTTGGTTCATATCTAAAATAAAAATTAATTAAAAACAAATCTAACAACACCACTGGATTGTACATAAAAATATCTGCTAATATTAGTTTTTACTTTTTGTTGTAAGTTTTAAGTGGATAAAATACGAGGGGGGCCAAAAATGGAAAAAATGAATTTTGCCCCATTGACATTCCTACACGGATGGACTGGCCAAGGTCGCCGATCATTGATTACATAGCAGTGCGACTGAAAAAGAGATAAGGGATGAAGCTAGTTTGGGCAAAATCCATTGGACATTCATAATTCATGATGGCACGCATGGTGTTTTATGATGTTTCTTCTTGTTGTTGTCAATGTCATATTTAATTTATTTGTGATAATTTTCGTTGGTTTTTATTTTAATAGAACATAATCTATTCTAGTTTTATGTGAATTTTTATTTTGGTCATGACGCTACGCTTGGGTTCTTTTGAGGTTTTCTTTGTTTTTCCTTTTAATAATATAACATTTATCTGATGTGATGAATAAAGAAAATAGCACATTTATTTGGCAACTAAGATGTAGAAACGCTGCAAATTTTGTTATAAATGAAAAGGCTAAAAAAGTTAATATAAATTCAAATTAAAAGACACAAAATAATTAAGAAAATGAACACAAAAATAACGTTTCAAATAGCTAATAGAATGACATAAAAATAACAATAACAAAATCATTTTTGAAATTACACATGACAAATAACCTCTTGTTTCTACGCATGTGCGCACGCCAATATTCGCCAGAAATTAAAATGATCTCAAATTCTCCGCCCACTAGATTATAAATTATGCGATTTCGCAACGTCTTTAAACTATCTTTATTTTAGAGGTGCCGTACGAACGTTTTTACCTTCGGGGATTAAGGAAAGATTCACGCTAAATTGACGGCATCTTTCTTTTGGATCTAAGCGCTGTGAGCGAAGATTCCTATAAGCTGATGGTATCCTGTTTGGTGGTGAACACGAGGTATTTCTCAAATGGCGGGAAATAGATGGGCGTGCCATGGGAACTGTCAGTAGTGAAAGTGAAGGTTATACGTAACACCAGTAGCAGGTCTTGGTTTGACAGCCGACAATTTATGCATTTCATCGATTGTAGAATTATTTTTGTTTTCTTTTTGGAATTTCTGGGATCTACGAGCTCGATTATCCAGATTTTCCGCCGACGAAGCCCTGGAAAGCATGGTCCGGAAGGGGAGAGTAGTGAATTGGACCTGAAGGAACTAAAACCAAGAAAAAAATAGAGATAGAGAGAGAGAACACTACACGAAAACCGCAATTCTCCATCTATAACCAAACTACCCTGCAATTGAAATGAAACTCGAAGAACCTGTACGTTTATATTTTTTTCTGGTTAGCCCCAGATCCCACTTTTACGAGCCGCCAATGTTTAAATCGTAAAAAAATTAAAAGAAACACCTCGTTTATTGGGATGTAAAATAAAAATAAAAGTCATAATCAAAATAATTATCATATAATAATAATAATAATAAAAAATATCTCGGGTGTTCATCGTGTACCCCGTCAAAATTTGATTGTTGTCTACTTAAACATTATCCTTATTATATTTAAATGAAACTTTTTCCAACAATGTCGGTGGCGTGTTACTAAGCCCACTCAAACAAAAGGGCTGGGCTTGATAAAATAAATACCAGAACTACGGATTAGTCGATGTGCCGTATTAGGCAGATGTCATTTCCTACATAACTTATTTAGGCCTCTGTATACCGACTGCTTTTACCGATAAAGCCGTTCGGTCAATGTTTTGTATCGCATTAGGCGAATGGGGTTAAAATTATCTAAATACGATCTATCAAATAGACAGATACTGATGTCAATTTGCGTACATAGGTAATGCTCATTTTAATTAAATTTCCGCTACAGTAATTCTGATTAAATTTAATTAAAAAATCCAACTAAAATATAAAAATATTTATTTACAACCATATACAGGGTGGCCCACCATATTCGACACGGTCTGTAACTGGATAACCATGGGGTTTTCAAAAAACTAAATACTTAAACATATACAGGTCGGATAAGACCACAGTATAAAATTATTTTACTCTATACAGGGTGTCTCAAAAAGTGTGACGTATCAAAGTTATATTTTTTAAATAGAACACCATATATTTTAAATGGAACACCCTGTATTTTTTACGTCACATGATGACAAATAAAATACTCTTTCAAATGGTGTATAGGTTGCCTATACGTATCTTTTATACTTTTTAAGTAAATTCCGTTTTAAAATATTTTTATTCCAAATGTCTATTTCTATGTGGTAGGCTGTGATATAGCTATGCCTATTTACTAAGCCGTTATTGCAAAATGTAAATTTGTTGGAAAAACAGCACAAAATTAAAAGATTTCGTATTTTCCGCTAATATTTTTAAAATTCACAGAAAAAAATCATTAGTTGCTTATAATGCTAGCTGAATGTGGTAATGATAAAACTTGTGTTTTTAAACAATCCTAATAACGCCTCTGGTCAGTTATGACGACATTCTGTGACCTATAACTCGTTTCTTCCATTATCCATAATCACTGTGTCAAATTTTTTAAAGCAACTATTAAGGTTATCAGATGGTTTCTCCTGGAATATTTTTCAGGATTAACTCTAGACTAAAGTAAACCATTTTTTTCACATCCTACCAGTATTATATCATCTTGTTGTTGTAGAAGAAGGGTTTTTATTTAAAATCATTGAAATTTCTTTTAAACTGACTAAAACACTAGTAATCAATAAATGGTCGTTGTTATTTTCATAAGAAAAATATTAATGGCTGCTATGTCATAGCCAACTTTTTTAAATAAACATTTGGACTAAAAATTTGTAAAAAACAGATTTTACCAAAAAGCACAAAACATAGGTATAGGCAACCTATATCCCATTTGAAAGAGTATTTTATTTGTCACCATGTGACGTAAAAAAATACAGGGTGTTCCATTTAAAATAAGAGAGATATGGCTGTTTGATTTTCTGAAAAATTTAAATTATTTTTTGATCACCCTGTACAATATTTGATCTTGATTTGACTTACGTATGATATGGCACACATTTTCTAATCTTGTTACATATTTTAAAGTTTAAAGTGTTAAAAGTGTTAAAGTAAAATCAATTTAATTTTACCTCTGCATTTTTCAAAAAACAAATATCACAAAAACGAATAAAATTAGACACTTAGTATTATGAACAAACTTGAGATATTTTTTAAAGTAGAATCTAAAACCGTCATAAAATATAAGGTGGTCCATTTAACAAAATATAACTTTGATAAGTATCACTTTTTTGAGACACCCTGTATAGACTAAAATAATTTTATACTGTGGTCTTATCCGACCTGTATATGTTCCAGTATTTACTTTTTTAAAAACCCCATGGTTATCCAGCTACAGACCGTGTCGAATATGGTGGGCCACCCCGTATATAGTATAATGTTAATATTTCTGACTTTTATTCAAATTTAAACGTATAACTTTTTTGATATACTTTTTAACTAAAGTTCAAACTTAACTTGACAACTTGTTTGATATTTTGGTTATTTTAGACATCTTTGTAACCTCTTCACACGTTACAAACGTTTTGTCTAGTATTTTTTGACAAATTAATAGTAATTAATGTAACAAGTGCATAAAGTGATACTTTTTTACGAAAGGGAAGTTTGACAGCACGAGCCGTAAGGCGAGTGCGGCAATCACATGAGTAAAAACGACACTTTATGCATGTGTTACATACTATACCGGGTGTTGCTCCATCGAGCGGGACATAGGGAATCCCATGTAAATTTTGAAGTAGTCAAATATTGGCTCCCCTAATTATTTTAGAAAAAATGCTATAAGGACTTATTGAAGAGCACAGTAAGTTCCATTCAAAATGAAAATTTAAGCATTTTTCAAAAAGAGTAGAGTCAAAGAGTACACTGCTTAATACTTCTGCAACATAGTATCTCATCTCACCCCTGTACTCTAGAAATCAACAATAAAAACAACATATCGATTTATCAGTGACACTTTAGATCATTAATTTATAATGTCATTGCCAAAACTGAATTATTTTATACGGGAATTTCAAGAAGAAGATCGAAATATCAGGATTTAATCAAATGCTCAAATATTCCTCCATTAACTGCCAGACAATAACCCAAACGATTATAAAACTTATTTCTTACGTTGGCTAGTTGGTACATCGATATTCTGGCACATTCAAGAATTTGGAAATTGACATTTCCGTGTCAAACTATTTTTTTCAAACGACAACCCTTTTAGACGAGCACTATTTAAATGTAAAGTAAAAGTATTTTTGGACGAATCTAACAAGACCAATTTATTTGCGATCCAATTAAAAATAAAGTCATAAATAACCACCTACTTGTAATATTACATACTAAGATTTTGGATATTATTATATACATACTAACCTTTCTCTTCAATCACTCTATCTCTTAAAATATGGCTGCATTAGACTTACAAAACACGCCCTCACATCAGCCCTATACCCCAACCCAGTAACAGTGCGAACTGCTCTTCTTTGAAGAGAGAATGAGCGTTTTGACTGGGGGATTTCTGTTAATGAGTCTTCCACGAATATTTATAATGCCATATATGGAAGCGAGCAGGTACTTATACTCAGTCCTATTTTGATATGTCCAATACTCTTCTAAGAAGTTATGGCTTGTCTTATAGATTCATTGACACCCGGTATTTGAAATATTTTTTTTAAATTAATTCTTTGTAAATTCAAAAACAGCAATACTCTATTTTTACCAAACCTTCCTGTTACTGCGAAACTCTGTAAAAAACTCCCAGTAAGCTACAAAAAGTGTTTTCAAAGAAACTTTTTAGAAGACTAACTCTTTGTTATTTTTGTTATAATAAAAGAAAGATCATTTTTCTATTGTTTCTTTCACGTCACTTTTATTTTTACTTTCCTGAAAAAGTTTTAACTACTAAAGAAACTGTTCTCGAATCGATCTTTCCCAAGAACTAGGGTAAACTGACAATTATTTATTTTCAGATATAAAAGTCATCCGTAAATGTGCAACACACGCCAGCG